>JAYMFT010134233.1:0-12971 GCA_038088735.1 Panulirus argus
GATATATATATATATATATATATATATATATATATATATATATATATATATATATATAATCGAATTGATTACTAGATATTCTTTCGTCTCTCGCCAAATAGGTAGCATAAGACTGTCCCCTAACGGATGGTAATGGGCAGAACGCTATTTAAAGGAATACTTCAGGGATTCCTACAAGACGCTATGTCCATTACGTATCCAGAATACAAGGATACTGTGATACATGAAGGATGACACGGGAGGTCCATAACAAAGTTTCCGTCAAAGGCCCAAGGAGGAGTGGGATTCAACGTGTCCTTTATGCATAACAGGCATGACGGAGGGACTGGGTATCTAATCAGTTCCAGTCCAGATGGTCTTTGATAGCGATGTGCAGTATTTTGTCCGTGCTTTTTACAGTCTTACAGTTGTGTTAGTAACACACACACACACACACACACATACACAAACACACACACATACACAAACACACACACACACACACACACACACACACAACATGTACGTGGAAGGAACGATATCGAGACACAAATATGAACACCAACATTTACACACGTCCTCACATAGAAAGATAGGAAAGATGGCGAGGTAAGGACATGACACTGACATCCAGATGACATGCGGCGACTGTCTTGCTCTGATCAGTGTGGTAGGGATGCCGAGGTGCGGGAGGGAGCCAGGCGGCCGCTGCCGCAACCACTAGCCCACCGCCGCCGCCACCGCCGCTGCGGCTCGCTCGCCCGCCTGCCTGTCTGTCTGCCTTCCAGCCGCGTGCGGCACCAAAAAAAGCGAGGTGCGGGACAACCCCTCACACTGCAGCCTTCTTCCTTCTGGGGTATGATAAAAGAAAAACTTACCCTTGACCACAAAACTGATCTATCTTGACTGATCGAATAACAAAACACGATGTGGAGGCGTAGACAACAAGGAGTTTTAAATGCAGAAAGACAATCAACATTAGACCATAGAGAACGGAAAACGGAGAAAGAGAGTTCTGTCATAACTCAAAGGAAATCAATGCCTACCTTCTTCACAATTATTACCATACCTATTTTCCCAGATAGGAAGACCATGAAATTTTAAGCATATATATATATATATATATATATATATATATATATATATATATATATATATATATATATATGCTCACACGTGCATACATACACATACACGTCATATTCTTAAGCAGGCTAGCCAATTATAGATCCTTCCTTATCAGTTTCCCTCAATTCCAATTGCCAATAATTTTTACCGCGCGGGCCTCATTACCCGGGGCGGGCGCCGCCTTGCCCCGCCTCATCTGCCAATCAAAGAGGAATTCGACTAATTAAACGCGGCGACGCCGACATCATGCCTCGCAGCGTGCAATTATTGTCTATCTTTCGTCGAGCGTCGCCTGCTTCCTGGCCGGCCCGGGTTGGGGGTTGGGGACTGCGTGTCTAGGGTGGTAGGGTGTTGGGGAGGAGGGTGTATGGGGTATGGGGAGGTGGTTGTTGTTGTTGTTGTTGTTGCTGTTGCTGTTGTTGTAGGATGTATTGGCAAGATTTGTTGTACTGGTGTAGAGTGTACGTTGTAGTGAGAGGTAATATGTGGAGAACGATTCAGCGACTGGTATTTTTTTTTTTTTTTAAGGGGGATCAGTGAACGAAGCTGCTGTTGATGGGAAGGGGGTAAAGAGAAACACTACACAGGTGTTGAGTGAAGAGGGAAGCACTGCAGGGAGCCCGAGGGTGGTGTTGTATGTGGCAAGTGAGCAGAGAAATGCTGTAGGGAGCCAAGAAGAGATGCTGCAATTGGCGAATGAGGAGGCAAGTGTTGTAGGGAGCTAAGAGGTAGTTTTGCACGCAAGAGGAGATGTTGCGCTTAAGAAGATGAGTTGGATGCACGAACTGGCGTTGCAAGTAAAGGGAGGTTTTGCATATAAGGAAGGGCGTTGCATGCAAGCAAAGGCGTTGCACGTAAGGAGATGTGTTATATGTAAAGGTAGGTGTTGCATGTATGAAGTTTCATGCAAGGGGAATTGTCGCACACAAGGTGAGGCGATGCGAATCAAACGTGGGTAAAGTATCGAAGCGGATAGATGACATGTAGGCGTTATAGAGACCATGGAAGCAAGGAAATGCTTGGAGTTCCGCGAGGGTAGACGTTGCCGGCCATCCGCGAAAGAAGAGTTGTAGGAGGAGGGGGGCTAAGCGGTGTTGTATGGGCAGGGGTGTTGTGGCGTTGCATGTCGGGAAAGTGCTATAGAGGACAGGAGGAGTAGGTGTTGCGAGGGTCAGTAAAGGTAAATGTTGCGAGGGACTGTGAGAACAGTTGTTGCAAGCGACAGTGAGGGCAGAACTTTGGGTCAGAGTGAATGTATTGTGGGGAACTATCGAGATAGGTTGGAGGGTGTTTCTGAGGTGAGCTTTGTGGAGATTATTGAGGGGAAGTGCTGTGGTCGGATCAGTAAGAGGAAGTGTGCTATAGGTCGTGAAAAATCATGTTGTACAGTATTGTGAAGGGGTACAGGAGACGACAGATGGCTGGCTGTAGAGGGTAAGTAAGGGCCACTCTTTGAAGGGCTGAATGAGGGAAGGAGTACTAGCGGGGTCTGATATGAGTGCTACTGATATATAAGACCACTCAGGACAGATTTTCCTACGTGTAAGTAAATGAAGTTGATAAGGCTTTAACCAACATTCCAGTTACTTTCTCGACCACGTAACTAACACTTCCATTTTACAAGTCACTCTTTCTTGGTGGTCAATAACTCTCTGGACTTTAATGACGACCTTTGGGCTTAACGGAAAACTAGGAGGCTCTCTCAGGCCAGACAGTGAGCAGGCTATTCAAATCTGTGCTCAGAATAATGTTTCTAAGCAGAGGCATCGTTGTATAACTGCTAGGCTGAGAACAGTGTAAACACTAAAGAAAAGTTCTTGTTTGTACGTCAAAAAGTCATCTTTATACAATAAGACTTGAAATGACTTTTTATCTCGAATGATATGTGAAAAATATAGTCATGATATAAACCACAAAATCCATATTGTTTGTACATCAGCTGGTGTAAAACGGAGGTAAGCATTGGCCCTGGGCTTTTTTTCCCTGGCGATCATGTGTTTCCAAATGTCCTGTAAACACTCGTACACGGTGTTTACGGACTGATCTTGCCGGTACGACTCCTGAGCACAACCCTTGGGAATGGTGACCCAGCCTTCCACTAGACCTTTACTAGCCGTGTCATCATACCTATGGGTCGTAACGTGGAGCCCAAGGGTCGTCTCGTCGTGCTCTGGGATCCTACAGTCGTTCTCAAAGGATTAAGGAAAAAGAAACGCTCTCTCGTCATAAGAATTCCCATATTTGGTGTCTATAAAAGATTCTAATACGGGCCTCTTCCCAAAACTAACAGAAAAAGCCAACGTCAGAATCTAGAGAGGAACTCCTTATACCACTACCTTAGCCTGTGGCTTACAGGGCAGCCTGTTAGACATGCCTGACACAGGCTCTCTGCCCTTGGCTACGCCCACCATCCGAGCCAAGTATGGCACCTCAGTCCTCCCCATTCCTGGGTAACACGTCTTTAGGGACAGGGCTGGTGGTCACCATCAGTGTCGCCTTTACGGATAATCACAGAAGAACATCGTCCGCTTTTCCATAATTGATGGGGATTTGGAGATCTCCAGGAGTCAAACGTGTCCCTGTCAATTTGAGGGACATCACCCTTTACCCGGCGATTCCGAGGGGAAGCTAGAGAAGGTGGCAAAGACTTGCCGCTCACTTACTGCACAGTGTCACACGCTGGCCGCCAAACGCCACTCACCGCCAGCCACAGCTCCATTTACCACTGTCTGTCAAGAGTGAACACCCCCACCTCCCCTCCTCTCGCCGATCTTCTGCAGTGCACCAGCGATTTTCAGCAGGGCTGAGGTTGGTTTTTATGCAACAGGCACTTGAAGACGATGGTAAGATACTCCAACACGAAGTTATAAGACCCTTGGGTACAATGGCGTGGAGTTTGACCTGTTCCTTAAAGGAAGGGTGAAAGGCCACACCACATACCCTAGGTAGTACCGTTGTGCTCAAGTGCAGGACCGTCCAGGTGAACATTATGAACATTTCAATGAAATAGAGGACAGTTCTGGAGGAAACGAATGGAAGCTATAAGTTTGTCTGTGAGAGAGAGATGGGGAAAGTAGCAAGAACGAGAAGTATTTTTGGATACCTACTACATGGTCGACACCTCAGAATGACAAGGTGTCGAACTTTGTAACTCGGATAACGATGTCGCCAGCTCTAGGGATGACCGAGAGACCTTTGAATCTGAGAGCAGACGGCCTTAATGAATAAAATCTTAATAAGATTGCATAAAATTGGTAAGAACATGAGAGAATTAGAAGACTCATTAGCGGAACATGTAAACTGCAAATTGAATATCGATTTTGACTCCTTTTATAGATGCCAGCTTAATAAGATATTCCTCAGTAGGTGTGATATCATCGAGAGAAAAATTGAGCCTCTCTAAGCATAGGTCACAAAGCTGGACGTGGATGACTTGATGCTCATTAGCCAAACGAACGGAGATACTTGATTTGACGGATCACATTAACACCCAGCGAGAAAGACAAAAGGACACGACAAAGCCATTATTGAAATCTTGCGAGACACTCGAAAGCAAGAGGAGGTGCTTGACAACCTTCATAGCTAGTTTTTCTTGAAAACGTTTTAATACCGATCTAGTACCACTTTAATTGAATGACTTGGATGTTAAGTTATTTAAGACGTGGTTACGAATAAACTAGATTGAACGCTGAAAAATGAATAATATGTATAACTTGCTTTGTTGGTACACATGGTAAGGTTAGAAGGTATTAAGTTGGATCCACCAGAGGAACATATTGGTCAGCTACACAGAAGATTAACTCGGGCTAACCATTGTTATGAACGATGTACTGAGGAGATTACCAGGTTCTCTATATTTTTTCATTTTAGGGGACTTGATTTTAGGTAACTGATTTGGTTCGGGTACAGGTGGTGATGACTGTGAGCATGTCTCGTACGCTGTAAGGCTTTTGATAAAATGTCTTCAGAACAAAACAAGATTACTGTTTCTGAAACTAAGATTCCTGATTAGTTCATGATTCAGCAAAATGATTTTTATGTATCTAATTTCATGAGAATCTCTTCACAAGAAAGATGATCTATGACCTTACTAAATCATATTATGTTTGTTAAAGTAATTAGTTGCCTTAAACTTTCACCTTTTTTTTTTTTGTGTATGTAAGACTTGATATTGGCAAATGATGGTAGAGTTACATCCTCTTTACCTTCAGTAAACCACATATAACAGTACAGTGAATGGAACCTGTAACCTATTAACTCTGAATCAGATATGACATTGTATTATTCCTTACTGGTAATAATTCTTAATTAGATTAGCTGTGTTGATCCATTTGCCTTTGCTAATACACAGTCTTCACTACTTCTACCCAGTTGTTCTGATTAACGGAACTTCTGTGGACAGGATAGTACTTCTACCTGATGATGCCAGTCAAGCAATATCCTTATGGCTACTCTTCCACTTCATTTCCTTCTTACTGATCTATTACGTCACCTAAAATTACAAAATCTTTCCAGTGATAAAAAAAAGAATTGAATGTGTACATGTTTTGCATACTGACTTCCACTAGTCTTCCTCATTCGTGTGTTTATTTAGTGAGCAACTACTTACATAAAATTCCTTCCAAGTTCACAACTCCTTGTCTGTTAGAGATTACCACTACTTTCAAAATATCATTAAAACGTTCTTACATTTGTGAAAGTTTCCGGTAAATGGTCCTCACAAATTAAACTACACTTAGGTCATAATAGTGCAGAATATTACCATCTTTACAATGAAAGAAAACTGGTCATTGATCAATGTCCACGGTTTGATAATAAGGTGAAGATGAGACTATGATGAAACCAACACGGTCCACATCTGTAACTTGCTCCATATTCACTTGTCTTCATTAACTTCTTAAAAGTATGTCGAGTATATGTACTGTCTGGCCCATGCTATTGCATGAAGTTTGGAAAATTAAGTAACAGAATAGCCGAAGCCATATTTTCGGGAATAAACGGAATGATAGTAAATAAAACGGCAGGACCTGATAAGTTTCATCCGAGAACAGTGAAAAAGGCGAAAATGAGATAGTTAAGTCCTTCATTGCCCTTTACTATAGGTCACTTGCTACGTTGAAAGTTCTAGGTGAATGGAAGCTTGCCAATATAACACCAATATTCGAAAAAAGGTAATATGTCACCGCTCGGAAATTATCGTCCTACTAGCTAAACGACTGTTAAGAAGACTACCACTTAACTAACGATTCTCAGCATTGTATTCGACGAAATCGCTCATGTCTGACAAATCTGCTTAAATCATGTGACGAAAGTAAAGCAATTGATATTATCTATATACAATTTCAAAAAGCTTTCGATAACGTTCCTCATCAAAGGTTACTAGTAAGAATTAAGTCACATGGCATTGATGGGGTTGTATTTAAGTGGATAAGAAATTGGTTGAGTGGCCGTAAACAAAGAGTGGTGACTGATGGTCAAGTCTCAGAATGGTTAAACGTAACAAGTGGAATGCAACAAGGATCAGTCTTGGGACCGGTTCTGTTTCTCATATATATCAATGACACTAATAATAGGCTGCATTGTAAGATACCCAAGTTCGCTAATGATAAAAAGTTATGTAATAAATCTACAAATGAACTTGAACGTCTACAGCTTCAAACTGACATAGACAAACAGATGGACTGGGATCATTGGTGGCAAATGAATCATGATAATGATAAATGCAAAGTCTACATGACGGTAGTAAAAACGAAAAGGCAATCTGTAGAATGAATTCTGTTGAACTGCAAAATGGAAATGAGGAATAAGCCTTGGGCGTGATTATCTCTGGTGACCTAGAATCAAGTAAGCAGTGCACAGAAGCAGTGAAAAGACCGAACAGAATTCCTGGATTCATAGGCAGAGCCTTCGAATTTAAGTCCAGGGAAATCATCATTACTCTTTACAGTTCATTGGCTCGTCCCCACCTTGAATCTTGCGTTCAGGTTTAGTCCCCCTACCTAAAAAAAAAAAAAGACAGAATGGAACGAGTGTACCGTCGAGCAACCAAGATGATTCCCAGATTGAGGAACAAATCCTAAGGGAGGTAATTAAACGACTTAGATCTATTTAGCTGAGACAAGAGAAGGTTAAGAGATGATCTAATACTAGTATTCAAAATCATCAGCGTCTTTGATTATCCTGATGTATCAAGTTACATAAGACTTGATTCGTCTGATTTCACTCGTAGTGATGTATACAAAATCGTGTGCAAACGTTTTATCTCAAATTAGGCGAGTTACTTTTATTCCAACAAGATTGTTAACATATGGAACGATTTGCCAGTTAGAGTGGTTGAAAGCAGCACTGTAGATACTTTTAAGAATAGACTTGATATATACTTCTCTTCCAGTCTACGACTTACATTATTTACACTTCCATACTAACAATGAGAATTGTCAGGTTATTCTCTTTGAATTATCTGTATACTTTCTAACTTATACTACACTGTTGTGTGTGTTTCTGATATCTTCCATTATCACAAAGAGCCTGGAGAGTGCCTAGTATCCTGCTGCTATCTGAATCCCTTTGTATTCCTCTCTAATCCTCTGTATAATGATAAGGGCAGAAAATACCGCAACATCATTATTTACTGCATTATGGTTACTCCATTGCTTTGTCATCTCCAGTGATTCTGTCCCTTGTGCTCGTTGTTTTACTAACAGTTACGTGGAGGATCTTCCCCGGTCACAGTGAACAATGACTCACCATATTATACACTAAACTAACCTTTTCATCTTCCAGCAGAAAAATCTACCATCAAGAGTCCACAAACATCATCTAAGATTTCCAATTCGAACGAGAAGACGGTATAACCAATCAAACTACTTTCTTTTGTTCATAATAATTGTGCATAGTCTTAACTTCGTGAGCCGCTGTACAGACATGTACATAAAGAAACCTCTTTTTGAGTCTTCAAGCGAACCAAAGGTTCAATACGAACACAAAGCGGTATCTGGAAGAGGCTCTGTGGGGCCTTAGGTCGGTCCTTCTTAGTATGAAGGCATCAGTGGCACCTGCTTACTCTTGCAATTATTCCTTTCCTAGTCATGTGAGTCTAATGCTATTCCATAAGCTAATGGTGTTATCGAAAGTACTTAGGAATAGCAATAGGTTTCAACCCTATCTAAGGGCCTTGAGGTTTGCATGTATCCAGCATCTGTGCTCAATTTGTTCTTGTTAAATGAGGCCTTGTTATGAGATGTAGCCCACTGGCTCAGTTGAGCCTCCTCAGATAGGAAGACTTTGAGACAGTTAGGGGTATGTGAGGCAGTAGGGGAGATGTGTCGGATAATGAGGTTAGTATAAGGTATGAAGAACAGTGTAGTTGGAGAGTGTAGGATAGTGGGGACAGTGTAGGGTAAAAGAGAGGGGGGTAGAATAGTGGAGAGAGTTTAGGGTAATGAGGAGAGTGTAGGGTAGTGGTGAAAGTATAAAAGAGAAGGAATAGATAGATAGATAGATAGATAGATAGACAGATAGACAAATAGATAGATAGAGGAAATAGTCTGTTTTTACTCTCTTACAAGAAATCGTCGTGTAACCTTTATCCAATGAAGAAGAGGAAACTGGAAGCGAAAGAGAACAGGAAATGCCGAGGCAAAAAACCATATTTAAGAATGAGAGTAAAAATAAAGAGGAAAAAAAGAACATGAAATACCAAGTTAACTACGTTGTTTCTGTATATAACCTGGCGTGAAGCTGCCCCAGGCAGGGAGTATGAGTTGTATTTCACCCACACCTCCAGGCTAGCCAACAGCTCCATAATTACAGCTTGCATAATAGGTGAGTAGTGAGGTGGTGGCGGTGGTGTGGTGGTAGTGGTGGTGAGGGTGTTAATATAGGGGGGTTTGTATGAGAAGCATAGTGGTGCCGTGGGAGGGGTATTGTAGAGGCTTGTAGGGGAATTACTGTGGCACTGTGAGAGGGATATTGTACAGGCTTGCAGAAGAAGTATGGTGGTGTGGTAAGAGGGATACTTGTAGTGGCTTGTATGAGAAGTACTTTGGTGTGGAGGGGAAGGATATTGTGGTGGCTAGTAGGATAATTATTGTGGTAGGATGTGCATTGCAAGGCTTGTATACGGATTGTGGTATAGTGGGAGGGGTATTGCAACGGCTTGCAAGAGAATTACTGTGGAGTGGTGGCTTGGATACTGTAGTAGCTTATAGGAGAAATATTTTCGGGTGTAGAAAGAGAATTGGAGAGGTTAGTTGAAGTACTGTTAAGAGTTAGAAAGAGGAGGGGTTTCGGTAAGGATTAATATGACTTTGATGAAACACAGATTATTACAGTCTCCTTAACACGACGATACGGTCCTCAGACAAGACTGCAAGAGCCTTGAGCATGACGATACGACCCTTGAGCACGACTGTAATACCCCTGAGCATGATGATATGACACTTGGGTACGATAGCCCAGCCCTTAATCTGCCCCTTAAGGGCCAGGTCATTGTTCACGCTATCGTACTTAAAGGTTGCTCCTACTAGGTGTTGACTTTACTGATTTAAGGTACGGTGGTGGTGGTGGTGGTGGTGGTGGTGGTGTGTGTGTGTGTGTATGCTGTCGCAAACGTGCTGGGAGAGGACAATTGTGGGCTGCACAGAGAGAGGACGCGGGTGGAGAGGGCGTAAAGTTAGGAGAGTATGTCACACGGTGAGAGTTGGATGGGGAGAGTTTGGGCTGGGAAAGGGTGTAGAGAATGGCCAGAGGAAAGAATGGTCAGGGAAAAGTGCTGGGTAGCGCGGCGAATGTGTGTGTGTGTGTGTGTGTGTGTGTGTGTGTGTGTGTGAGAGAGAGAGAGAGAAAGAGAAGACAGACAGACGGACAGAGAGACAGACAGGGAGTGACCAGTGCTGTGTAAGTTTGCAAGATGGCGATTTGATTATCAACTCATTTCTGTCAAACCATCTATCTATGTATCTATCTATCTATCTATCCATCATCATTAATCCGAATTCCCTATCCCAAAGGATGCATTAGGTACACACACCCTAGAAATCTTGCACACACATCCTCAACCCATGTCCAGTGTGCTGAAGCGAAACGTGTTGTTCCACACTTATATAAGTGCTTATTACTTTCACACTTCACACTACGGTGAAGGACGGATTAAACTTATGTAAAGAAATTATGAAATGCTTAAGTATTTTTGGCGTATTCTATAGGGTCGAGAGATGGATGGAACGCTTATAATCTCTGCCTGACTGTTCTCAAGTAGTCTGTTAACGTTCTCGACCAGTTTCTGAAAGTCTGTCGACCAATCTGTTTACGTTTTTACAACCAGTCTGTTTCAGTCTGTCGATCAGTTTTGTTTGTGTAACCAGGTAATGTTTCTCAAACAGTTTATTTCTATCCTCAACCAGTTTGTTTCGCTTATCAACCAGTTTTGTATCCATACTTCAACCAGTTTGTTTACGTCTATTAATCAGTTATTTACTGTTCTTAGCCAGTTTGTTTCGTTCCCTAACAATGTGTGAATAACTTTTGCCACTATTCTGTTTAAATTTCTAAACTGGTATATATTTTCAAGCCAATTTTTCTTACTTTTTCAACCACTCTGTTTACGTTTCCACCCAGTTTGTTTACGTTTCTCATTCACTCTGTCTGCGATACCAAAAAATACTTTCAAATTCCTTCCCTAGTCTGCTTGTGTTTCCATCTCACCTCAGTATCAGAAAACACGCCGCCGTCGACCAGTCTACCTGGCTTCTGATCGAGGAGAAAAAACAAAAGAAAGACTCACTCCGCGAATGCAACACTTAATCATGATGACACACAATATACCTCAGTTAATTGGAAAGAAACGTCGTCTTCGCCCTCGACAAACGTGTTTATCAACAATGGGGTAGCACTACTTCGCTAAGCCGAAATTCTGACCCAATCTATACCGAAAATTAATCACTGTTATCAATTTTTGCCGTGAAATGTGCCACTTACAATACGTTGTAGTATCATGTGATTAAAAGTGATAAGTGATCAGGAAATCATTAGTTATGGGATAAGGAATGATAACGGATATAATCAGAAAATCATATAGTCACAAAAACGAAACACAGAAAAGACATTGAAATGGACTGATTATAGATACTGGGAAACGGGAAGTTACATACTGGAGACCACAGATGACTGAATGGGTTCACGACAGAGGAAAATGCTATGAAACATAACTCGTGGGGTAGACTTACCGCCCTGGGGTTCTCCTGTGTATATTTTCCTGGAGGTGTGAGGAGAGGTTGGTGTTGGACCATTGTGCCCTTTGAGTGTGTTGAGTGCGGCGTGTGCGTGTGCTTCCCTGATGATGGGAGGAACAGAGTTCGGTAATGCGTGCGTGTGGGTGGGGAAGGATGTAGTAGGGTAGGGAGAGGTGTGTGAGGTGGGAGAAATGTAGAGTAGAAAAGAGGGTAAGCGGAGTGTAGGGTACGAGAATTGTGGGTAAGAAGAGTGCGGTAGGGTAGAGGGTACCTAGGGTAAATGGAGAGTAAGGTAGAGACAGTGCTCGCCTCTGGGAAGAATAAGGACGAGGTAGACAGTGGGGTATTGGGTGGGGAGACTGTGGAAGGAGGAGGAAAACAGTACTCGGTGGTGGAGGTAGACAGTGTAGGGTGGTAGAGGAAGTGTAAGACAATAGTGGGAGTGTAGGGTGACGAGGGAACTAACTGTAGGCCTCGGGAAAGAGAGTGAGGTAGTGAAGGGAGTGTATGACTGTGAGGGAGAGTATGGGTATTGGCCAGACTCTGGGAGGTGTGGAGAGGAACATTAAGGAAGATGTGAGGCTATGGTGAAGGTAAGGACTGGTGGGAAGAGAGTGAGAGGTATTTGAGAACGTATGGCATTGTGGGAAGAACATGACTTTGTGCGAAAAGAAGGTGGCTTTTTTGGGAGAGTATGGCTTTACAGGGAGTGTGATTTTGGGGGAAGAATTTGAATTTACGGCTAATATGGCTTTGTGAAGAGAGCGTGGCTCTGTGAGGATAATGTGGGTTTGTGAAGAGAGTTTGGCCTTTTTTTTTTTTGGAAGTGTGTGGGGAGTGAGGCTTTGTTATGACACTGTGGCTCAATGAGGAGCTTGTGACTTTGTGGGGAAAGTGTGAGATTATGTGAAATTTGTGAGATATTAGGGGGGGTAGAGTATGGGATGGGGAGAAAGCAGGGTGAGAGGAAGAGTGTGAGACCCTGGGAAGAGTGTAGTACCCAGGGATGAGGGGGTGGCCAGGTTGCGGCGTGGCGCAGAGAGGGGAGAACAGCGGATAGGACATGGCGAGGCTCGGAGAGTCGGATTGATAGGTTGTGTGTGTGGTGAGAGGGGAAGGTGGGGGGGGGAGGGTGTGAGTATAGAGCGTTTGGGAGAGTCGCAATGGAGGGGGAGAATGACGGGTGGTAGTGAAAGTACGGTACAGTGGGTGGAGATGGCAAAGCTGGGGAGAGCATGAAGGTTCGTCGATACTCTCCCCGGTAGAGAGAGAGAGAGAGAGAGAGAGAGAGAGAGAGATGGGAGAGCAGAGTGCATGAAGGAAGTGTCAAGGGGTAAAGTAAATCGGGGGGTGGGGGAAGAGAGGGGAGAGGGAGGGGGAATGGCTGGAGGTAAGTAAGTAGCGGGGAGGATAAATTGCTCGGAGGGAATTGACGGGGGTGGAGGGCGCAGCTGCTGCGGTGGTTCATGGCGCGGAGTGACCAACACTGCCGCCGGGATTACCAGAGGGAGGGTGTGATGGAGGGAGAGGAGCAGAGAGAAAAAAGAAAGTACAGGGTAGAACTATATATATATATATATATATATATATATATATATATATATATATATATATATATATATATATATTGTG
>JAYMFT010134244.1:0-12971 GCA_038088735.1 Panulirus argus
GAGGAGGTGGTGGATCTATCCTGTGGGGAGAGGAGAGAGGAGGTGGTGGATCTATCCTGTGGGGAGAGGAGAGAGGAGGTGGTGGATCTATCCTGTGGGGAGAGGAGAGAGGAAGTGGTGGATCTATTCTGTGGGGAGAGGAGAGAGGAGGTGGTGGATCTATCCTGTGGGGAGAGGAGAGAGGAGGTGATGGATCTATCCTGTGGGGAGAGGAGAGAGGAGGTGGTGGATCTATCCTGTAGGGAGAGGAGAGAGGAGGTGGTGGATCTATCCTGTGGGGAGAGGAAAGAGGAGGTGGTGGATCTATCCAGTGGGGAGAGGAAAGAGGAGGTGGTAGATCTATCCTGTGGGGAGAGGAAAGAGGAAGTGGTGGATCTATCCTGTGGGGAAAGGAGAGAGGAGGTGGTGGATCTATCCTGTGGGGAGAGGAGAGAAGAGGTGTGGATCTATAAGAGGAAGCGATGGTTGAGATAGGTGAGGGAGTCACGAGACAGAGGAATGCTGGAATGAAATAAAAAAAATATGAAACATTATGAAAAATGTTAAGAGTAAGGATGGCTTAGAAGAGAGAGTGTAGTGAGAGTTCTGAAGGAAGGGAGAGTTGACGGTGGGTGGAACATAAAGTGTTAGAGTCGAGAGGAGGACAAGAGAAAGTGGAAGATACGTAAGTAACAGAGAAACACAAGTCTTCCTCCGGAGCTCCTCCGTTCCTGGATCGTGGCTGCTCCGCGCGGAACACTTCCCACTAGTTATTTAGAGGTGGAAGAAAACATTAAAATACATTTGAAGCGGGAAAGGAATCGAATTGCCTATAAATTCCGGGGGAGACTCCAGACCTTCTCAGATACACCTGGAAACTGTCGTAAACAAAATTCTAATCACAAACAGGAGGTGAATGGCCTCACTGCTTTATCAATGAGGGAAAAACGTTTTTGATAAATGAATATTATGTTTATTTAAGATTAGATTTATAAGGGGATAGAACCGGTTATTGGAAGTGAGAGAGACGAGAGAAATTGGTTCAGACAAGAGAAACGGTGTCGGATTGACAGTGAAGCAATGACCACCTTATGAACCGCTTCACTTGAAAGCACTGATGTCTTTCCTTCCCTAGAGCATGATTCAAGCACATATCACTCCCCCAGTGATGTTAATGAGAACCAATTGTATAATGCAAACAACAGCCCTGCTGTCTGTCTGTCTGTCTGTCTGGTCCTTAGAACCTGACCACTTATGATACGTGATGAAGGCAGGTTCGAGACATGAGAAGACCAGCTAACGATACCAAAGGCCTGGATGTGAGCCCCTGGAGATCCTAAGAGTGTAGTGTGTCTTACATTATTCCCTTCGTAATTTCTACATAGGTTTTTTTTTCCTCTCTTTTTCTTTTTTTTCATTACGTGCGAACATAATCCCTGACGAACACAAAAGGTGTAATTCACTTCGAGCCTCCGGCTTGTTATCCCAACAGAAAATCCATAAAACCAGTTCGTGTAGCACGGTAATAAAACCCTCAGGAACGCAACCCTGAAAAAAAAAAAAATGTTCCGAATGTTTTCGCTCGGTATTTCCAGACTTCCTTCAGGGGATTGCAATTGTGGTATCCAGACCCACTGTTTACGCTGGGAAAAACTCCATGAAAGACCTTCCAGAACTCGGGCCTGGAACGCTTCTTCCAGACGCACTGCTTGGCCCTCCAGGAACTCATTAAAACTTGGCCTAATTCACAGCCAGCACACCCGCAATCACTCTTACCTTCACTGGGATAAATATTTTAGCCGCATCACACAGAAAGATGACAGAGGTTGAACAAATATTTTTCTTTAATTAATGCAACTTGACCTCGAGACCCAGCCAGTACATAATGCAGTGTTGCGAAGCTCATTTGCTTCCATTTGTCAGTCATTATTTCCTGGAAGGTGCCAGAGGTCAGGATACCGTTGTGACTGTTCACAAGTTTGTTCTATTTTGATAAGTGTAACGAACGGCGTAGGTATCCCGTTTTCTTTGGTGTTTAGAATATGGGTAGAGTTGGTATCTAGTTTATCTTTTTTTTATCACCATCATCTACAACTATCATTGCCCTACGATAAACCACTTTTAACAACCCGCAGTTAACAGTAAGTGTTAACCAACATCAGTGAATACAAACACCACTTCCAACCACAACCACTGACCCCGACAAATAACAACAACCCTTCCACCAACCACTATAACAAAGGGGACTAACCCCCACCTACACCCACCACTACTAACCACTGCCACTATCAACCACTTCCATAAGCCAGAACAACCAATCATTTATATTCAAACCAAAACAACCATCGAAAAGACAGACTACCTTCCCCATCGCCACTAACCACAGCCATCATGCAACTACACCACTAACCACAGCCATTAGCAGCCAACGCCACTAACTCCAAGCCACCACTATCACCACCGCCGCCACGCCACCGCTAACCAGCACCTGCCCCTTTCCCACAGTGGGATGAGCCACTCTCTTCAATCGCTGGACCTGAGCTTCAACGAGCTAACAGCGGTCCCTCGCCAGGCACTGCGACCGCTGAAGAGCCTGGAGTGGTTCAACCTTCACGGGTAAGTCTATGTCTCGTTGCCTCGTTCTCCCGCCTCCTCTTCACCATCTACTGTCTAGCATGACGCTACAGTGTCCCTGTTCTTCGCATGTGATGTGGGATGAAATATGTTATTTTCTCATTTTTTTTGGGGGGGTAATTCCCGTCCACATTGGGATGTTCCTTCCTTCTTTCCTGAAGGAATTCCCCACACGTTCCCTCTTTGTCTGTTATCCACTAAAGCCCCACTTACCGTTCAGGGAATAAAGTCTTCACTCAGTGTCCATACGGAGTCCAAATTATGCCCTCATGGGTATAAATGATGTCCTCTCAGGACTCGCATGCATGGTGTTCAGTTCAGTTGTGTACTTCGGGAGGACTCGCTTTTGCTACAAGACCCACATGGTGTCTACACAAAGCCCACATGGTGCTCTGCCTCGGCCCACATGGTGTGCATTCAGCACCAATGTAGCATATACCGAAGATCCAGATGACGTAAACTCATGGCAAACATATTGTCCACCCAGTTCCCACTAGGTGTCCACACAGGGCCCACACGTTGTTTACTCAGGACCCACACGGAGTCCGCTTCGGGGCCCACACGGCACCCATAGTGCTGGGAGAACCACCAGGAAATGCCACCCTTCGCCCTCGTGACATTTCCCTGACATTCGGCCCAGCGTCCAATACAAAATGGGAACACCCGGCTTGCTTGTGGGAGGGAGGCCTACTGCATAATGCATCGCCCTGTTCTTTTGTCTCGGACCCCACCTCCTACAATCCCGTCAACTAGACCCACACCTCTGGAGGTGTCCGTCCTGTGTCTGTCCTTGCACCAGGCCGCTGGGTCATCTAGACCCACACCTCTGGAGGTATCCGTCCTGTGGCAGGCTTTTAGGTCCCCCACCCCCATCCTTCCCTACCCACCCCCACAGGTCCTCTTGGCCCCCTCCCCCTCCCCCCTCCTCCTCCTCCTCCTCCTCGCCGCCTCCAACTTTTACCGACAATAATACTCGTGGCGACACAGCCAACATATGACTCCTGTCGAGTTCACAAAACACCCAAAGTTTCGTCACCCAAGAGACCACAAGACAAATATGTCTCATTTGTCTGACAAGAGAAAAGTTTACGTCTTTTGTATCACATTCCCTAAGTCGAATATAGTGTGCTTGTTTTTCTTTTTTTTTTCTTTTTATTGAGAAAGGTGAGAAACGCACTGCCAGACCGAGTTTTCTCTTTTGATTTTATTAGGCATTAATAAAAAATGCATTTACTTTATTCCCCCTTCCCTATTACCATTCCCACAGTCATTGGTTTCCTTAATATATACTGGCTAAATTAATTCGGCTTCTCCCCTCCGCCCCGACCTGTGTTATGCAGTAACAGTCACCGAGGATTGTCAAGTGGGGACTGGCCAAGACCGCGATGTGTCTTTTTACATCTCCCAATAAACCATATCGTGGGGTCTGGTGGCAAAGAATCGGTCGGGGCAGAGGGACACTGGCCTGACCTGACCTGAGCTGACCTCTTGTCTCCCACAGGAACCACATCGCGGAGTTGATCGCGGAGGACTGGTCGGGTCTGCGAGACACCCTGGGGACGCTCTTCCTGGGCGAGAACGATGTCGACCACGTGCCTCGCGACGTCTTCTCCAGGTGCAAACGGCTCCTCTGGCTGAACCTGGATGACAACAACATCCTGGTGCTGGAACGCGACTCCTTGTCCAGGAACATCCAGACGCTCAGCCTCAACCACAACCTCCTGACTGGCTTCCCTTCGGAGGCCGTCAGCAGCATCCGGGACCTGACGTGGCTGTTCCTTAGGGGCAACCTCCTCGATAGGCTTCCAGACACGGGCTTTCTAGTCCAGAAGAAACTGGATAAGCTGGACCTTGGGGAGAACTTTATTCGGTTTATTCCTAACAACCTCTTCAACGGTTCCCTCACAGTGCGAGACCTACATCTAGATTTCAATCTCCTGACGGAGATCCAGGACAAAGCATTCCAGAACTTAAACCCGGGGCGCCTCTACCTCTCGGCCAACAACATATTCAACATCAGCGAGCACGCGTTTCTGGGCGGTCCAGAACACTCCTTGCTGATGGTCGACCTCGAGAAGAACAAGCTGAAGGCGGTTCCCAGAGCCTTATCTCACCTGAAGAGACTCCGCTATCTCTACCTACCCGATAACAACATCTCTTCCATCAGGGACGATGCATTCCGTTCCTTCTGCGAGACGCTGGAGTCCCTAAGTTTATCGGGTAACCAGCTGAAGGCTATCCCTCGCGAAGCCCTCGAGAACTGCAGCACCATTGCTCACCTCAACCTCGGCCACAACAATATAACACAAATCTTGGAGGAGGATTTCGAGAGCTGGGGCGATAACCTGGACACGCTCGTCTTGCGAAACAATAGAATTTGCAGCATTCCGCCACACGCCTTCAGACACACGCCGAAACTACGGGAGCTGAGTCTCTCCTTCAACCACATTAAAGAAATTAGTCCTGAATCCTTCATTGACGTCCTCAACACTTTGGAAATTCTTGAGATTAGCTTCGGGTTTCACAAAGACGATTTCCCCGAGGAAGTTCTCAAACCACTCACGGCATTGCAGTGGATCGCTCTGGACAACAACAATTTTAGAACCATCTCTGAGACGGCTCTCTACTCCTTTGGTGAGCTGAGGTACTTCAACATGGACTCCAACCGCCTCACTTACATCCCAAAGACTCTCTTCCACCAGAACGTTCACAAGAACCTGGGAGACATTAGGCTGGCCCTCAACTTCCTGGAGAAACTCGAGGTTCACACCTTCCATAACCTCGATAACCTCAGAACTCTCGTCCTAACCAGCAACAGAATCAAAACAATTCACTTCGAAGCCCTCAAGTCGCTCCCCAAGTTGAGCACAGTTCTGCTCAGCGACAACCAAATTGAGCACGTTGAAGCTACGGCATTTTCGGATCTCCCGAGCTTAATGGAACTGGATCTTCAACACAACCGACTGAAGGAGTTCTCTCTGAATGCCTTTGCAAACGTGACTGGACCCCTGATGCCGCTTGCCGTCAACATGTCCTTCAATGAGATCCAAGAACTGTCTGGTGGCTCGGGCACTTCGCCACAAATCAAGAGCCTCGACGTTAGTCACAATAAGCTTAAAGAGGTGCCACTCAACTTCCTGAGGGCCATCGTCTTTTCCCTTCAGCGCCTCGATCTCGGTTACAACCTAATCAAGAAGCTGGACAGTAGCGCTTTCGGGCCTCTCGATCGGCTTCAGATGCTGATCCTTGAGCACAACTGCTTAGAACAGATTCGTCCGAGGGCGTTCGCCTCCTTGGAGAAGGTCCAGCTCCTTGACCTGAGTCACAACCACCTGAAGAACTTACCGCCGGAGTGTTTCACCGACGTGGTCTTCCTGCGCGTCCTAGATCTCTCGGACAACCACCTGCGCTCTCTGCCCAACTCGGTTTTCCGCGGCACGCAGCTGGAGACCGTTCGGCTCTCCCACAACGAGTTTGTCTCCATGCCCACAGCCTGCTTCGCCGAGGTGGAGACCACACTCCATTACCTGGACATTTCCCACAATCACTTGGAACACCTGGACAGCACCATGTTCTACAGCTTCCCGAACCTCATCGAGCTCAACTTAGCATCCAATCGGCTGACGATCCTTCCCGACAACGTTTTCGTGAGCCTGACGAAGCTCATCAGCCTGGACCTGAGTGGTAACCCCGTCCGTGCTAACTTTAAGGAGCTGTTCCACTACACGCAAAACGTCCAGAAGCTCAACATCGCCAACATTGGCTTCAGCTCGTCTCCAATCATCCCTCTGCCCAACCTAATCTCCCTCAACCTGTCCTCCAACGCAATGTCGGAGATTGAGGTCCAGTCCATCGAGAGTCTGTACCAGCTGAGGTCCTTGGACCTCTCCCACAATAATGTGACCCAAGTTCGTTCGCGTCTCTGGAGACACATGCCCTTCCTGAAGTACCTCGACCTGTCCTTCAACCCAATACAGGTGAGAATGGTGCACCAGGTTAGTGTAGTCATTAAGGTGATGTTGAATTATATGAGACTGGTAGGCGTGGTGAGGAGGCTAAAAGTCAGTAAGGATAGCGGGCCAGGTGAGGAAGACAGTGGACCAGATTAGCAGGATTAGTCAGTGAGGATTAGCGGGCCAAATGAGAAAGACAGATCACTGAGAAGAGTGAGACATGGAGGTAGATGAGGTTACCAGAATGGAACCAGGGATGGAAGGATGTTAGGCAAGGAAGGATGGTGGTCTAAGTAAGAAAGATGGTCCAGTTTTGAAGGAAGGACGAGATGTGTAGGGTGGAATCACGTGAGGATGATGAGTCAGGTGTTGAGGAGGATGTGCTAGATGAGGGCAAAATGAATCCTGCATCAATGGCGAACCAAGTAAGGAAATACAGACCAGTGAGGATATTGGATTAGGGAAGAGGAACGAGCCAGGTGAGAAAGGTGGACATAGCTGTTGGTGCTGGATCAAGGAAGGAAGGTGGATTGAGGCTTGGAAAGTGGATCAGGTATGTGGTGGATCAGGTGTGTCGGGTGAACCAGGTAAGGAAGGTGAGAGCAGCCTAGGTGAGAGAGGTCAAGGGCAGATGAAAGGTTAATTGGAGTTATGAAAACAAGTGTAGCATAATTACGTTTACCTGTGTGTAAACCCCAGAATTTATCTCACTAATACATACAACAGAAGGGTTACAATTCTCTCTCTCTCTCTCCCTCCCTCTCTCTTTTCTTTCTCTCTAGCCGGTTCACATGCTTGAATATACGAATCAGAATCACTCTGTAACAGATATGAAAAAAAAAAAAAGAAATCCCTCCATACGCTACTGATGTTCTATTTTGGGAAGAATCTGCATGAAATCCAGATTTTGTCGATTTTGATGGTGACCTCACCTTTAACCTCTTCCATAATTCAGGACATTGTCTGTGACCTGTGATGGACAGGCTGGTACACACCATTTCCAAAATATCCCCCATTTCGCTCTTGTATTTTAGTTATTTACGACTGTGCTTAGACGTGAGGGGAATTTTTCCATTTGACCATCTGCATATCCTCATGGGGGAGGGGGAGAGAGAGAGAGAGAGAGGCCTGTGCTTGCATGCAAAAATTCCATTTGTTTGATGTGTTTTGTTAACTTCAGAGAGAGAGAGAGAGTATTGTGTGCTTTCCTTCTTTTTTCGTAAGTTTGATTACTCGAAGTCTTAAATGCTATTTCTGTGGCAGTCGCTGACGAAGGACAGCTTCAGAGGGGCGTCAAGCATCGAGACGTTAGTGCTAAGCAACCTGGACAAGATCTCGAGGTTCGACTACGATGCCCTCTCCCACATGACCTTCCTGAGGGAGCTCTACATGAACACTTTCCCCGAAATAGAGAAGTACAGGTGAGGTATATCAGGAAGTACAGAGGGGGTTGGAAGTGAGGGGTATTGAGAGATACTGGTGGGTGGTGCTGGTGTGGTGGGTACTGGATGGTACAGGTGGATGGTTGCGAGAAATATTAGGTGCTGTATGGATGGTTATGAGAAATATTAGGTGGTGTATGGATGGTTGTGAGAAATATTAGGTGCTGTATGGATGGTTGTGAGAAATATTAGGTGGTGTATGGATGGTTTTGAGAAATGTTAGGTGCTGTATGGATGGTTGTGAGAAATGTTAGGTGCTGTATGGATGGTTGCGAGAAATATTAGGTGCTGTATGGATGGTTGTGAGAAATATTAGGTGCTTCAGCAGGGCGGTGATGAGACCTAAGGGGTACAGGTGGGTAGGAGTTACAGGGTTGTGATAATGTATCTCACAGTGTGACACACACACACACATACACCCATTGACCCTGGGTGCATACAACACCCGGGAGGTTAATCAGTGTAATTGTGTGGTCAGGTTCCGGGTAGGCCACCTGCTGGCCACCGTCCACACGCTGCAGAAGCTTCACCTCGAGGTGAGGGAGAACGCCCTCACCGACCAGATCACCGGGGCCTTCGGCCCCAAGCTGAAGGAGCTGCACATCACGGGCAAGAACCTGAAGGACATAGACGCCAGGACCTTCACAGGATTCCAGAACAAACACGAGCTCTTGCTTAGCATCACAGTGAGTAATAGAGTCTGCTTTCTCTCTCTCTTTCTCTCTCTCTCCCTTCCTCCTCTCGTTCTTCCTTCCTTCCTTCCTCCCTCCTCTCCCTCCTCCTCCTCCTCCTCCATCTCCCCCTCCCTTGCCTCCGTTCCTCCCTGACCCACAAAGCAAACACGAACTCCCGTCCATCATCGGGATGCGTTGTCCATTTACTCCTCATGACTGCGTGTATCTCCCCTCCTCCTTCTCTCCCCACTCCCCCCTTCCACTCCCCACCCACTCACCCTTCCCATCTCATTGTGTCTCATGTTTCTCCTTTTTTCTATCTGATCCTCTTCCTTCCTCACCTTCCAAATTGTTCAAGCGTCCGTGATTCTAGTTTTCTTATATTTTCTAACCTTTTTCGGGTACTTTTCGAATTTTCACACTCCTGGGACGTAGGTGAGAGACAGTCTCTGGAGGAGATATAAGGAGAGATTGTAAGGGAGAGATGGCTCTCGCAGGGCGCCAGACTAGAAGATACTTCTCACTTGTGAGGCTTTTCTAACGCCAGCCACTGGTTTCGTGAGTCCCCAGCCACTGGTGCCATGAGTCCCCAGCCACTGGCGCCATGAGTCCCCAGCCACTGGTGTCATGAGTCCCCAGCCACTAGTGCCATGAGTCCCCAGCCACTGGTGTCATGAGTCCCCAGCCACTAGTGCCATGAGTCCCCAGCCCACTGGTGTCATGAGTCCCCAGCCACTAGTGTCATGAGTCCCCAGCCACTGGCGCCATGAGTCCCCAGCCACTGGTGTCATGAGTCCCCAGCCACTGGTGTCATGAGTCCCCATCCACTGGTGCCATGAGTCCCCAGCCACTGGTGTCATGAGTCCCCAGCCACTGGTGCCATGAGTCCCCAGCCACTGGTGACATGAGTCCCCAGCCACTAGTGTCATGAGTACCCAGCCACTGGTGTCATGAGCGTGGTGGGGGTGAGTCGTGGTGCATGGCTGGCTAAGTGTGTGGGAGAGAGAAGGAAGGAAGGAAGGGAGGAGGGAAGGGAGACTGGGAAAGGGTGGGGGGGGAAAGACTCATCAAGGAAGGTCAACAAAGTAGTGGCTTACACACCCGCTGGTTAAGGAGAGTCATTTCGACCCTTAAATCCACCGTGCCTAAGAACTCCTCGTTACCCGTGCTAGAGTGACACAAGCAGCCGTCTCCGGCCGCGTCCGTACGGGCCTCGCAGCGGTACATGCAGTGTGTGAATCACCGCCATAATGCTGTGTCAGTAAGTCTGCTCTATACGCAGATGACACGTAGAGACAGCGCATGCGCAGTCAGCCGACCGAACACGATACATCCCAGAAAAAAAATTGGATGAAATATTCAATGTGAATTGTTCAAGGCTAAGATGATTAGCGCTTAATATAATCATTGTCTTTTTTTTTACTCTCTCTTTGCTTTTAAAGCAAGAAATTCAAAGCAAAACTACGTTTTTATGTTTTTTTTGGAACAGTGCCTGCCTCTCTCTCTCTCTCTCTCTCTCTCTCTCTCTCTCTCTCTCTCTCTCTCTCGCTCCCAGCACTGGTCAAGAGACAACGGACGCCCATAATAATCGATATAGCACCGGCCATGAAATGCATATTTCAGAAAGACCAGGCCCCCACGTCAGGAGCCCCAAGGGGGGGAGGGGGATGGGGGGGATGGGGTTCCTCTGCATTCCCCTCCCCCCCCACCCTCCCCCTCCCCCACTTCACCCACCTCCTGCTGGTGCTGGGGTCCAGCCAAGGCACCTGGCGAGGGGCTGGCTGGTCGTCGCCTCTGGGACAGCTGTAGGACGGTAGTCGTACGATTCTCGTAGATTAACAAAGGGTCATATGCCCGAGTCACTGGTGACATCTACTGTGTCAGTCTAAGGACATAGCCCCAGCTGACCCGTTATCTTTGCTAGTAGTCGGTCCTTTCTGTTCTAGTAACTAATCTATTTATTATAAATTACTTCTATTTTTCTTTACAGTGTTGATCTATCTGTAGATTGTTTGCTTGATGTATCCAGTACCTTATCTTCCAACTCCATTTTCTACCCGTCTGTCCCTCTGGCAAACCTATTTGCTTCAGCGTCGACCACATCTATCCCCAGTATCTGCACTTCCTATCCCTATCCTTGATATGCCACCCTCTCCTCTACCCTATTATTTACCTCACAGGACACCATTCACCTCATCTGTCTTTAAAGGCCTGTGTCTCTCTATTCCAGTCTATTTCTGTATTATTTAATCCAGTTATTGTCTGATTCATTTGAATATCTGGCTCATCTATTCCTCTTTCAGCAGCATGTCTCGTATACAAAGATTTGCCCCTCATCTACCCTGTCTCTCCTACTATCTACTGTGTCATGGTCTTGTATTTACCACGTCAACCCTACTGTCTTGTGCAGCAATATGTTTACCCTCGTCTGTCGCAACATGTCGCTTATTTTATCGTCTACTTCTCCATCATCCAAAACATCTACCATGATGATCTACTTTTGATCCAGTCTCTACAAAAGTATAAACCCCCATATATCTACACATCTACGCCGCCTACTGCGGTAGACTTCAACAACATCTACATCTACTAGCCTGTATATGTTTGTTTGTTTGTGTGCCCCCCTGCAGGACACCTCCATACAGACGCTGCCCGTGGGGCTCCTGACGCAGCTGTCGGACGTGGCTTACCTGTCGCTGGACCTTCGTCGGAACCAGCTCAAGTACTTCCATCCAGAGGTCCTCTACAAGGACGGACGGAACTGGGAGAGCAAAGGCACCACCTTTGTTGCAGGTACGTCGTCGTCGTGTCCCCTCTCCCCTCTCTCTCTCTCTCTCTCTCTTCCTGCATTTGGTCATTTAGGTCTCCTTGTATACAGTCTGTTTATACCTGTTGGGGCGAGCCTATCTGTGGTGCTACCACAGGGCGAGCCTATCTGTGGTGCTACCACACACACACCAACACTGGTCTTAACTGAGTAAATTACTGTTACTGGTGGACGGAGTAGATAAATGCATCTGTCTGTCTGTGTCTCCGTCTGCGTAAATGTGTCTGTCTGTCATTCTGTCCTTCTCAGTGTGTTCTCAAATGTTCGTTATGTATTTGTATTCGTCTGTGTTTGCATTTCTGCGTCTGTCTGTTTTTGTGAGTCTGTGTCTATGTGTCTGTGTGTATATGCAGATGTATGGGTATGTTTGTGAGTGCGTGTGTCTAAAATTTTGTATGTGTGTGTGCACTATTACGGCGGCGTTGTATTTGTCCGATTTAT
The DNA here is from genome assembly GCA_038088735.1 of Panulirus argus. NCBI lineage: Eukaryota > Metazoa > Arthropoda > Malacostraca > Decapoda > Palinuridae > Panulirus > Panulirus argus. Next base: position 11,951 of record JAYMFT010134244.1, read on the forward strand.
TATTTATGCAATGATCATTTTCTTTTTTTATCACGTTGTCACACTCGCACGGGAAAAGAGTGGGAAGTGCTCGTGTAAATCTCATATTCGCCTTTTTTTCAAGCGAGTGATCAGCGACCCCCGACCCAAGATCTGGACTTATATAGCCTCTTTTTTTTTTTTCTAACCGGATATTCCCCAAGCGTGCCATGGACCCGTCCGGATATTGCCTCCGTAACCGGATTATTCGTTACCCTGTTTAGGTGCCAATGGATCAGGTGATGCAACACCGGGCCAAGGGTTTACGGTAGGACGAGTATTAACTTGGATGGACCACACAGGACCGGTGATGGAACCCGCACGGCCTGTGGTGGACCCGCACGACTTGAGGTGGACCCGTACGACTTGAGGTGGACCTGCACAACCTGTGGTGGACCCGCACGACTTGTGGGGGGGGGGGATCGCACGACCAGTGGTGGACCACAAGACATGTGGTGAACGACACGACCTGTGATGGACCACATGACCTGAAGTGATGTACCGAAGGACCTGTGTTGCACCTGACAAACCTGTGCCACATGACCTGAGGTGAATGAACGAGAGGACCTGTAATGGACCTGACAACCTGTGATGGACCACACGACTAGTCATAGGCCGTACGACCTGTCATGGACCGCACGGCCTGTCATGGACCACACAGCCTGTCATGGTACAGGCTAACTCAGGTTGAGTCACCTATGACAGCAGTTCAGTACACACACACACACACACACACACACACACACACACTAACACACACACACACTCACACACACACACACACTCACACACACACACACACACACACACACACACACACACACACACACACACACACACAGAGCTGGGAAGACTTCAGTTAAAGAAGTTCCATTATTACCACACACTCAGATCACACGCACTCAATACCACACTCAAGTCACACAAGCATATATATATATATATATATATATATATATTTATATATATATATATATATATATATATATATATATATATATAT
>JAYMFT010134255.1:0-12971 GCA_038088735.1 Panulirus argus
AGGAGCTTTAAGAACCTCGCAGTCTCTCTCTCTCTCTCTCTCTCTCTCTCTCTCTCTCTCTCTCGCTCTCGCTCTCTCTCAAAGCCATTTCCACATGTGAGATCGTCCCCTCCACCCTCAAGATTGCCAACCATTCATCTGGAATCATGCCGGGAGCTCCGGCTGTTAGCCATGAAGAGAGCACTCTGCTGGGAGCGCCCCTGTTGTTCCAGGGCCTTTGACGGCACTTGGGAGAAAATGGTGGGAACCCAAACGAGGATAAAAGACAGAACCGGCAATACTGCGGCCTTGTGTTCCTCCTCACCAGCAGGTGTTTGTACTTACCGTGACGAACCTAGTTATTGGTGGCCTCTCAGAGGCTTTCTCGGTTTTGTATGTTAAGTAAGAATTTCGGATGCTGTTACTGTCTTCTATCAAATAACCACATCGTTGACCATCAGATATCCTCCTGCAGGTAACCTCATCATAAACCATCAGGTCTTCTGCTACCTGTCCATCCCATGAAGTGTCCTCCAGCAGATACGCTCGTCATGGACCATCAGGTCTTATGTTATCTGTCCTCCTCATGCACTGTACTACAGCAGATAACAGCGTTCATACATCACCGGGTCCTCTGTTATTTGCCTTTCTCATGAACTCACGTGAACCAATTTTCATAAAGATAGCTCAAGGCCCACGCCCGAAAGAGCCTTAATAGATGGGTCCTACACCAGCTTACAGTCTCTTTCAGGCAGGAACTACCATAAATGAGACCATCCACTTCCCGGAAGATTGTACCAGCTGGGAGCCCCTACAGAAGGAAGCGTCCACCAGCAGACATCCACAACCAGCAAAGAATTCTCACAGTTTTTATCAGTTTACCACATGGAATCCTCTACCACCTTAGGACCGCTACAGATGAGAATGTCCACCTGGTGGAAACCTCTGTCAGTTAAGTATCTTCTCAGATGGTTGAATGCGGCAGCCAGGGGAACCTTTGCACAGGTGGGAGCGTCTACCAGCTGGAAGCCTCTGTAAGGGGGGAGGAGCCTTCACTATCTGGAGGGCATGGCAGCTGGCAGTGTGTCCCTGCCAGGAGCCTGCACCATCTCGGCTCCTCTGCCAGCCGCCAGCTGACAGCCAACGCCATCTGGGAGCTTCTTGTTATCTTAGGAGCCTGGAGCCTCCACAGCTGGGAATCTCAGCTTCCCCAACCAGTTTGGGATCTTCCACTAACTTAGGAGCCCCAACCATTTTGGGATTCTGCACCATATTGGGGTCTTCCACCAGTTTGGGAGCCTCAGCTAGGTTAGGAGCCTCCCTCACTTTGGGATGTTCCTCCAGCAGACCTTCGTCTCGACACTGGATCCCCATATGGGTGCCATATGTAAACTTTGAATTTATATAAATAAAAATCAGTTTAAAACCCTCGTGTTCTCCTTGGCATACAAAATTCTCCTCTTACGCCCGAAGTCTCTTACAGTGACAGGAGACCTTGTAACCTTCGTCTGATGTCAGCCAGGATGTCCCTCCTGAGATCCTCAAATCGTTGTTCTCTGTCGTCACACGAAAATGCAAATTTTTCACGTGTTTTCACTCGCTAATTTCTTACATTCTCAGGACGGCTGTTATTATATTTTTTAAGGGTTTTCTTTTTTTTTTCTTTGAGTCATCATATTTTTTGACTTAAGATTCCTAGTGTCAGTGAATTTCTGTTGTTGGTGTTTCATCCATTATTCAGCCCTTTATGCAAGGGGGTACGACCCCCCCCGCCCCCCCCCCCCCCCGAGAGCGACGGCACGACCCATGGGTATGATGGTCTGACCTGGTCAGAGGCCAGGTCATCAAACCCAAGTTTTGCAACGTCTTTCCTGAAGGAGTTTAAGTCGATGTAGATCCAGACACCTCACAGACTAAGCTAATGTGTATTTTCTTCTTATTTCAGGTACGTCGATGACTGTGTGCTTGAGGCTGTATATCTCTGTAACAGGTTGGTAAGTATAAGGGTTAAGCACTTCTCTCTCTCTTCCATGAGACATACTGTAGGTGTTCCTGCCAGGTGGGATCTACGAACAAGATCGTATGTTTCCGTACCTGAAGCCTTTTGGCGGTTGAAATGGTCGGAAAAGCAAAAAGAAAATGCCATTAATTCCTTGGGATCTCTGCTATACGGGTGTCGGGGGAAATCAGTAAAGATAAACCCCTTTAGAGATGTGTCATTTGTCTGTGTAGGCGACAAAAGTCTGCTCATTAGGCCCACGCCATATTGACTGTAATCTCCTCGTTAACCGGAGGCTCTCCTGGGAACAGAAGACTTGGCAGGATTGTGACACTCCGGCGTGGGCAGCACAGTGACGTTCTGATGCGTACCGTGCGGACCAGGAAGAGGTAGACGTTATTTAAGTTATTGTTAACTCACTTTGGTTAGCTACTCGTACCTGGCGTGCGCTCTCTCCTCACCTGGCGACAGATGGGTAAGTGCCTGATAGATAGATGTGCTGTCTTAGTATTATCGAGAACACGCATTCACCCAGTTTGCCTTAGTGGCTTATCGAGGTTTGATCAATATTTGTCTGACTGAAAATGTATCCAAGCGGACACAATGGACTGTAGACGATTTGGACTCTGCGAGGACCCCCATGCCATACGGCCTTCAGGGGCATGGGAGGAGAGGAAGAGGAAATGGGGTCTTTTTTGTTATAGGACCACCACAGTCACATGCACGATACGGGGGTCTTTGTGGTGTGGGACCAGACACATGGGTGGGGGGGAGGAGGGTGTTAGTGAGACAGTTTCACCAGACGCTGACTGTCACACACGTTGTCTGGAAGCGTGTGGCAGCTTCCCTACCCCAGCACCTTTGTCATACCGGACTATTTATATTCTTCTCTTTATTTATTAACTTTACGTATTCCTCCTTGTTCGTTTGTACCCCTTTCTCTTATCCCCGTTGACTCTCTCTCTCTCTCTCTCTCAGGAAACACACCACCAGTATGGGCCTGGCTCCCGTAGCGGCTAAGGAAATAGGGTTCACTTTTGAGGTCGTAATGACGAAGGAAGGGAATGGGAGGAAGAGGGGTCAGGACTTCCCTCCCTTTCCAACAACAGTCTGTCTCTCTCTCTCTCTCCCTCCCACCGTCTTTACCAACGACCGTTCCGTCATCTGTCACGTTTTCCTCCGTCGATTTTACCTTCACTTGTTCCACTGTGTCTCCCGTCCTCGCACTCACTATCTGTTCCATTGTCTGGGTTGCTCTTTCAGTTTCTATCCCACACTGTCCCACTTTTTTTTCTTTTTTTATACCTTATTGTCGCTTGCTGTAACCTCAGACCACACATGTGGTAGATCATCCGTCCCGTTGTCTCTCCCACCATATCCATCATCTGTTCCACCTTTTCCTACCATCCCTCTCCCCAGTCTCACTCTCCCACTTTCAAGGCTCTGCCATCCCCTGCATGTATCACACAATCCTCCATTTCTGTTCCACAGTTTACTGCCCGTCTTTGCCCGCGTCTGCATCACCATCTGCCATGCACCATGCTCTCTCAGTGTCGAGATATAAGAAACAGAAGAAAAAAAAAATGAATTTTGCAGACCTTGCCATGGACACCATTAATGACCTCTCAGTCCTTCATTACTTGGTAATTTCTCCAGGTCATTAACAGGATGCGAGTGAACTGTTGAGGTTCCCATATTTCCTATTTTGGATTCCTCCGGTTTCCTTTCAAGAAATTGTTTGACGTTCTTGTGATCACGTGTCGCAGTATCGACAGATTGCGTCGAGTGTGAGGACTGAGATATACGTCAGGTGAGGGGGCCGCCGTTACAGTGACTCCTACAGTAGGAGGCGTCAGGTGTTGCTGCAGTTTTACAGGGGAATGTCAGGCCGATACAAACCTTGATGGTGCTGTTCACTCTGTGCAGCGGGAGGATCTGTATGTAAGCCGCTGTAATCTACTACAGAGTTCGAGACGACTTATAAGTATCAGTAATGGTGCAATTTTTGTAATGGCGTCTACGTGTGCTGCAGGGCAAGGCGCTCGATGTGGCAGTACGTCAGACTGATGGTTTGAGAGGGAGAGGCGTGGGTCATGCATGATCGTCCGTCATTGTCGGACCCCCGAGCAAAGATGGAGGCATAATGCGTCTTGACAAGATGGAAATAAAATTACTCGACCTTTACTGTGCCATAAAATCCATTAGTAGGATTGGTGGGGGCGAGAGGAGGCAGGTAGAGTCCTCCTTTGATGTGTTGGTCCATTACTGGAGTTGGAAGATGGGCTGGATGGTGTGCTCCGGGGCCCACGCCCACACCACGCCCTGCCTGGCGCGTGTGCCAAGGGTGAGAACGTCGTGGAGACCAGAGACATTTGACTGACTCCCTGACGCCCGAGCTCAAAAACACCTACACAGCTTTCGTGTTCCTCTGACTCACCCCTGACTCCCCGACCTTGTCTTCCTCTTTGCCTCCCACACAACAGGCGCTTTACTGGAAAAGATGTAGAAAAGGGCACCCAAGGTCGCCCTGGGGCCCTTTTTGCACCATCCGTCAAGAGGTTCTCTTGACTCTCTTCCCATCACCTGAGCCTCATTACAGTAAGGAAAGAAGCAGTTGTACCCTACCCGCCACGTCGCCTCTTGTCACTGGAGATCCCCTTTCCCTAAGTTACAGTTCTGCTCAGCAACTGTGAAATGTAAAATACCAATCCTTGGTTGGCTCACCGGCCTGATGCTGTGCATTGCCATCCGTGCCTTAACGCGAGCCGAGGTGGTGTCCAAGCTATCGGCCGGCTAGTCCCGTCACACCTGTGGTAGTTTACCCCAGCCGGAGTTGGTACTCTTTTATCTTCCAAACAGAGGATGGATGAACAGCTGGGTGAGCTGTGCGCCGTCAACCTGTACTGGGGATCGAACCTGGGCAAGTGGATTTGTTGTAAACCGGAGCACCACCTAAACCCCTCTCAGTAACTGGTCGCGCTGACCAGAAAAAAAAAAAAAAAATGAATCATTATGAACAGTATTTGTGATTCCCATCCATATAAACCTTCTGTACTGACTTGCTTTGTACATCCAGTCTTAGCGTAGCTCCAGTTGGTTAAATAATCTTAAGAATGATAATAGTAAAATACTGACAATATTAATGATAATAATGATTGTTGTTTTTATTGTTAGTATTATCCCGCCCCCCACTCCACACACACACACACACACACACACACACACACACACACACACACACACACACACACACACTTACACATCTCTACCTGCAAGTATGAAGTGGGACAGCCTGATGGCTGTGGTGCGGGTTCCTGTCAGCCAAGGGCACGCTAGTTCTGCTAGGAATCCTAAGAACCAGTCAATCCTCTTACCTCAGGCAATAGAGGCACTCCAGAGGTATACCAACACTAAGAGACCGACGGTGTGTATGGGGGAGGGAGTTAAGGGGACAGGGGAGGGGAAATGGTGTACGAATAAGGGTATTCAAAGGAGAGAGGGGGAAGGAGCTGTGGCCGTTAGAGCAGTAAGGGGGAGAAGGAGGATGAGGAGAGCTGTGTGGAGGTCGTCCTCGAGGATGTAGGATGAGAGGATGGCAGAGGGAGATGACCATCCTGGGCTGCAGGAGCAGGAGGAGGCATATGGGGTGGCATGTGGCAGGAGGTAGGGAAGGATACAGGAGCAAGACTCCTCCGTCTGCTCCTGCCGGTAGGAACCATCGTTCGGGAACGGATTGAATCCCACTGTTGAGAATTATAATGATAATGAATGACACTACCTGTGAGTGTGTGTGTGTGTGTATGTATGTGTGTGTGTGTGTGTGTGTATTGATATAGTACAGTATTGTATTATGCCCTCGCGTCTTGAAGCCACTGAATGCAGCGATGTATCGTTCTCGCATCTCGAGCTGATCTAATGCTCAATGTATTATGCTGCATGGCGCTTCTCAGGACGAGAAAATACAGTAACGTATTAAGCTTTCATATCTCAAGTTGGAATTATGCAGTAATATGTTAAGCTCTCGGTGTTTGGGTTTGGTACAGTAATGTATTTTTTCTCATTACTTAACTTGACTAGGATACAGTAATGTATTTTCTCCGGGTTCTTGACTTGACATATTAGGTTTCATTCTTTCTTCCCTTTGATGTGAAAGGTTCCGGGTACGGACGAAAGCCCTCGTCGACACCAGACCCCAGATGAAATGAGAAAAAGCATCAAGAGAGAGAGAGAGGCGGTGAGGAGATGAGATGAAATATGATCCGAGAGTATGGAAGGAATTGGAAACCTTCCTTTTTTAAGATGGGAGTTAAGTGGCAAGTGTTAGGCAAGACAGAAGGCAAAGAGTTCTTAAGCTTAGCGGCGTAGGGAAAGAAACAGACATCACAACGGGCCAGCACCCTGACCTTGTCAACGGCTCCACGCACACACACACACACACACACACACACACACACACACACAGAGTAATCAAATGACGCGATGTCTTACTCACTATTACCTCATATTTTGAATCAGGTTAGTAATGCCATTTGCGTACTACAGTAGTGTATAATGCTGTTTCTTGGGCGAGCACAATACAGTAATGTATTATGTTTCTCGAGGGAGAACTTCGCACAGAAATTTGCAGTCGTGAAGGACGCCGTTGTGTTTGATCTCGGCTCAGTAATCTCGACCCAACTCTCTCATCAGGGTAATTTGCATGGTAATCTGGCCGGCTCATGCCAGCCAAGTAAGCTGTTATTATTTTTCTCCATTTTGCGTGAGTGTTAGTGACCTTGCTGGGGATGTGGCCTTGTGAAACTCCCTTCTGAGGACTCAGCCGGTGAGGGGCCTTCCAGCGGTGTGTGTCCTTTAGATGGGAATGACCTCGTCAAAGAATCTGTGACATTATTTATGGCTGCCATCGTGGGTGTCTTATGATACCTGCCGCTTGTCGTGCGCAAGTTATCATTCGTGTCAGCCATTTCGCCTCTTTGCTATCACACCTCTGAGTGACCACAGGACTGAGAAAATGGTGTCTGAGTGACAGTGTGTGTGTGTGTGTGGTAATCTGAGAAGTTGGTTCGTCATCGTGTGCACGACTGTGTTTATGACCTGGCTTGTTCATAGGTGATCTTCGCTGTTAGTTCACTTTTGAATGATCTTGTTTGTAGTTTAACTTAAATCTCTGTGATGTTGCTTGATTTTTTTTTAACTTATATGTAAGTAATATTGTTTGTGATTTAACTTACCTAAGATGGACTCTGCCCATGACTTGGTGTATTTGTGAATGAACTCTCGCGTGCGCTATTTTTGAGTGTGTTGGCGGTAAACCTTATGTGAGAAGGACTTATTTGGAGCTAATTTTAAACCAAGCTGCTCTGGGAGACTGATGTGTGAATAGAGAGGCCCCACACCTGCCTGTGATGGCCCAGCTGTGTAAGGGAACACCTGGCGACCCAGTCTACCTAAGAGTATCCATGTTTGTATATTTTCATATCATCATTTGCCTTATGGGTTGAACGATCGCGATCATCGTACACTCGGGTATATTATGGTGTAGTGTTTTAGTAAGGGGGAAGCTTGATGGCCCCTTCAGCTTTAGCGTGCGTCGGCTAAAGGTGTGCTGAGTGCTTACTGGTCGAGTCATGGGCAGAACTATTGATGAAAGGTTTATCTGTCATGCCGGGAATATGAAGCTCTAACCGTATGCAAATTACACCCTGAATATCATAAAATTGAAATATTTGAAAAAAAAAATGACGTTGTAATTACATTTAAGCCCCCCCCCTTTTTTTTTTTAATGAAGTAGCCCCTGGTGCATGTTGCCATGCTGGTGCCTGTGGCGATGGTGTTGGCGGTAGTGCAAGGGGGAGGGGAGGGGAGGGGGTAGGCCGTCAGGGCGTTGGGGGATGAGGGAGGGAGGGAGGGAGAGAGGGAGGGGGGGAACTCCCACCCCTCCCCTTCCCCTAGTGTGAGGGATGTACACGGCCTCTATAAATATCTACACCCCACCTCACCCCCCTCCCCCTTCACCCGGGGGGAGGAGGGGGGGGGGTGGCACCAGGCTGTGTTTACACCCCCAGCCTCAGCTGCCTGGCTGGCCGCTAGTGTTATGTTACGCCTCCCCCACCACCACCACCACCACCACCACCACTGTCGTGGTCTGTACGAGATGTGGTGAGTTACGACCGACCTGGCCGGTGAGGGGAACCTGTGACTATAACGTTTATGGCTCCACCTTCCAGCTGGCGGCCTCCCCAGGTCCAGTATGTTGGGGGAGACCTGAACTGTCTTGGGCAGCGTTAATGTGAAGGCTGACTGACGAAAGAAACGATCACGTCTCTCGTGATGTCGCGACACCTTTCGTCAGACCACGACCCTCGAGAAGGACGGCGGCTTCAACCCCTGGGTCGGACGACGTCAAAACCCAGGCCATCCATACCCAAGGGTCGTACCGGCGGGCTCAATGGGTCGTACCGGCGGGCTCAGTGGGTCGCACCGGCGGGCTCAAGGATCGTACCGGCGGGCTCAATGGGTCGTACCGGCGGGCTCAATAGGTCGTACCGGCGGGCTCAGTGGGTCGTACCGGCGGGCTCAGGATGTGGAGTGAGAGAGAGAGCGAAGGGGATAAGCGTTTTCACACTGACCTCCAGTGAGGTCACCATACCGGCAGTGGAGCTGCAGGAGACCTGCTTGAACACTGGCCACCTCGACCCGGGTTTCAGAGCTTCGACTTGGGACCCGTGACCTCTCTCGTGTGCTCGAGGCTCAGTGGGCTTCAAGGTTCACCGTAACAGTAATACAACGAAGCCCAAGCGTCGTGCTGTATCCTCTCATACGAATTCGGTGTAGTGTGTCGTTAGTGCGTAATGCCGTTCCATTTAGAACGCTTGATTCAGTTTCACTGAATGTTAGAAGGTGATGGTTTATTTGTAGTGCGTGACGTCTAACTGGCCCGCCACTGATGTGTGTGTGCAAGATTCGGAGTGACTCTCCGTGTCCTGTGGTGATACTATGAAGGATAAATAATATTTTACACATTAATGACACGTCCGTCTTAGGTCCGTGTGAAAGGCTTCTCATATCTCGAGATACAGTAAAATTTATAGTAAAATGCACTTTAAGAAGCACAGTAAAATTTACGCAATAACTCTGGGTGCTAAATGGTTTTTGTGCTGTTAACACTCCAGGACCGTGAGAGTTTTTAGAAGCGTTCAGAACCGTGAGAAAGTTCTCAGGACAGTGAAAGGGTTCCCAGGACTTAGAGAGTTCCCACGACGGTGAGAAGAGTTCCCAGGACCATGAGAGAGTTCTCAAGGCCGTGAGAAGGTTCCCAGGTCGGTGTAAAAGTTCCCAGGACCGTGAGAGGGTCACCGGGACCGTGAGTATCCAGGACCGTGAGAAAGTTTCTAGGACTATGAAGAAGTTTCCATGACCATGAGAGCTTCCAGAACCGTGAGACGTTTCCAGAACGTGTGAGGGCTCGCAAGACCCCGAGACGCTTCCCACCGTAACAGCGGATTTTGAATGTTCTGTAATTCCTGTGTAGGCTCGCGAGTGTGTGTGTGTGTGTGTGTGTGTGGCCCGTTTAGACTATTCCAGTCGTTAGCCTGGTATGAAGGGGTAGGGGAAAGACCCCCGCTCCCTCCACCTCCTCCTGGACATGGCACACCAGGCCCCTGCCAGCAGAGCCCTTGATAGCCAAGCCCTCGACGATCCAGCCTGACGGAGGACCCAGCCTACAGAGTCATGACCCGCGGGGGATTAGCTGGCAACCTGGTGCTGCCCGTGTGGCGGTGTGCTGGTGAGGTCGTGTGGTGGGGGAAGGGGGGAGGAAGGGGTGTCAGTTGTGCAGTGGTGATAGTGGGTTTGTTGTCTGTAGTGGTGATCGAAGGGGGTATTGATGTGGGGAGGGGGGTCTTGATGTGGGAAGGGGGGATCTTGAGGTGGGGAGGGGGGATCTTGTGTTTAAAACCGTTTATTGATGATCATTCCCTCTCTCTCTCTCTCTCTCTCTCTCTCTCTAAATAACTTTAGGACAGAAGTTTGTTTCTTGGAATTTTACGAATTCATTCGGGTCACTGTTATAAATATGAAGACATCTTTTACCCAAAGAGAATGATTCAAAAAATAATTTCACTCACGTCGCTGTGTTAATTAAGCTGGTCATGTAATTAGTTAATTTAAAAAGAATTACTTCAGTTGATTTATTAAAGTAAAACAGGATTCAGAATTATGTAAAACCGGAAGATCTTCATATTTTAGGTAACAGGACTTGAAGGTTTGACACAATGTATTGAATTTATTCGACCATTTTCATGTTGCCTTTTTTCTTTGATTTCAGTTTCTCTTTTTATCTTAAGGACTAAGTTTATTTTGCATTGCTAGCGACGTATAAAGCGAGAGAAGAGACCCTTCGCATCGGTTGGTCAGGGGAGCCGGCGGACATGGAGCAGTCTGCCCTCGCTCCTTCCCATACACCACGCGGAACGCAGTACCCGTTCTCTGTGAAGGAGCGCCACCGTTTTCTTTGGTTTATCGTGACAGTTAGATCTGGCGGGAAAGAGAATGACTGGAGACTTTTCATCTGTACACTTTTATTGATGATTGAATTAATGAGTGAGTGGATGACAATGTGTAGTATTTGTTTGTCCGTGCATGTGTGTGCGTGTGTGTATGTGTGTGTGTGTGTGTGTGTGTTCCTTTAACGTGACCCGTAGTTAGCTCAACTTGTATACAACCTTTACTGAATCCTGACCTGCTCAAGGATCGTATCGTCGTGCTGAAGGACCGTACGTTCGGGAACTGGGCCACTGGGCAACAGCCGACCTGCTAGGTACACTCAGACCATAAATTACCTGTGCGCATTCGGTGTCAAACATTATGACAAACCGGCGAAAGATTCGGAACAAAGCTGTGGGATGTGGCACTGTTCCTGCCGCTAGCCATAGCGAACAGACTGAAGAGAAGACTCAAAATAGTTTTAGTTATTAAGAAAACTACTAACATGAGAAAGAAAATTATCTCTGCCCTCTTATCTCACTTTAATTGCACACTTTATGGCCTAATTTATTCATGAAAGCAAAACTTGATACATGAATTACATTTATTGATTACTTGTTTCATCTCGAACAAGTTATTTTGATTATTATGATACATTCAAAGCCCGACTGTTAAAGACTTATTAACGTTTTCAAACATTTATAATCAAACGGAAGAAGCGTTCCGAACGTCTGGCTTCAGCCAGTCAGCGAAACGTTTCATCAAGGAGTAATCTTTCCATATACTTTGTTCGGAAATTTGGAATACACACAGTTTAATCAATAGAGATTTCATGAATAATGTTGCTGAGTTATTTTGACCAACTCTTGTCTTGTCTTATGGTTATGGAGATGATATTGTGAAACATAGATGGAATGAATGATATATTATGAGACAAGAATGATTGCGATGTGTATAGCTACAGATTAACAAACTCCCGTAGTTCCTGAGGGTCTACAGAACCCAAAACAAGTTCATTTTATATATATTTTGTAATGTAAACTACAGGCCTTTAAAAGTCCCTCCATAAAAAATGGCCATACAATTTATATTTGACGTCAGTATCCAACCCAAGGGCTGACAGAATTGATCAAAAGACAGATGTTATGTGTGACTGGAATATTATACGTCATGTGACTGACATTTGACATGCAGTCATTGGTATCTTCATATTTGTTCAATGTGACAAGTGACAATACTCGCGTTTTTCGCGTTGGGCGGCTCTCCTGAAAAGACAAAAGAGGGAAGTGGCCTCAGTCGGCCTGGAAATAGATGTTCCATATTTCGAGCTTCCAGTGAGGTGACAGACTCAAAGCACGGAAACGTGTGTAAGTTTCTCTCTCTCTCTCTCTCTCTCTCCAGACCCATGGAGGAGGGGGCAGACCACGTACATAAAGCCTCTCCCTGAGCCCCACACACCCTCAAGCCATCCCATGCACTTACAGAAGTGCTTCCCACGTCTTCGCTTTTCACACGCTCAGGTTGATACATGGAGACCCAGGTCTCCTGTCCACGCCACTTGCTTACCCGCAAAATGCTTACACTGACATCCGGTCCACAGTCATTCCTGGAACATCTTCAGGAATGTTTCCAGTCCTAGTCAGTCACCAAACTGGTCAGTCATGTCTTCCGAGGGAAGATACGCGCCCTATCTGTATCTTGCTGGGGAGAATACATACAAGGCACGTATCTTCCGAAGGAGGATACATGCTCTTCACTTTATAGGTCGATAAATTCCGACCAGTCCTGAGCACCGGTGTGTGTGTGTGTGTGTGTGACGGTGATGTCATATTCCCGAGCATTAGTTCGGTGTGTTTTATTCAGTCCGTTTGTAATTATTCTGGAAACTGATGACTTTACTGGAAAACGGCAAACGTAAAGAAAACGGCAAACATAAAATGGAAAATGACAGAAATCTGCTGCCGGCCTTATCTTAATCTGCCACGTTTTCTTGACCAACGTCTGTCTGGAGTAAACACGTGACAGAAAACAGTTGGAGAGAGAGTGACGGGCGAGCACGATTTGTGGGGGCGCGTCCTGGGCCACCGGAGGACCCCCATCTGACCTCACCATCAAACATCCTGGGAAGAGAAAAAGAACACTGCAATGCAGTTTTTTTTTTATGATTTATGTGGTTGAGGGTGGCAGGTTGCTGTGCCTGACCAGCTTGGGGGGGGGGAGGTCTCTCTTTTTTTTTTTTTACCCCCAGCTCCGTCTTGATCACCACACGTCCTGAAACACTGGTAACGAGGTTGGAGTTGAGGAGGTAACGTTGGCAGCTAATGGTTCGGACGAACGTACGTTGATTTTCTTTTTTCCTAATTTGTCGATGAATGATGCTTTTCCTCTGTGATGCAGATGTGGTCATAGATCTATCTTTGCACGACTGCTTCCGCTCTCTCTCTCTCTCTCTCTCTCTCTCTCTATATATATATATATATATATATATATATATATATATATATATATA
>JAYMFT010134266.1:0-12970 GCA_038088735.1 Panulirus argus
AGTGGCTTTCTCAACCCTTGACATTCCGAACCTCCTGTCGGGCCATCGGCGCTGGACCGGGGTCCAGCAGGAGACTCAATCTGAAACATTTAATGAGGCGGCTTACAAATATCGTATACATTTCCTATGTTTCACTCACCCACTTTGGTTCAAAGATGTAAATAATCAGTATGCATATTAGCAAAAACAAACTTGTTGCTTGGAAACGCATAAATGATAGGAAATAATTTGAGTACTGAAAAAACATCAATTTCTTTGGTTTACTTTTCGGTATTGCTTTTACCATCATCAGATCCTAAGAAAGGAAACGATAATAATGCATGCAACAATTACATTAAGAGCGTCTTTACAAAACATAAACGGTAGGGAATCTAAAAGTGTAATCTGAATCAAAAGCAACATAAAAGCTCCAAGAGAAATGAATAATAAAATAGATTAAAATCAATCCATTCTCTTATCTTGTTTTTGACCTTTTTCGATCTTAACTGTTCGTATCACTTGTGGCTCTCTTAATTACTTTCGATTCAAGTCATATTTCTAGATCTACTATAAGAGTTTGTGTATCGTACAGACACTGTTAACGTGCATCTTACACACTCCTTGAACGAAGTGTAAACCAATAAAATGAGACAAAAAAATAACATCCACATCAGCGACTCCTGATAGAGGACATCTGCTTTACATTGCATATGAGCAACGCAAAGGAATCGATGCGAATGAAACTTAAAGTGCCAGCAACAGCTGACAGAGGGCAGCCTCATCAGCTGTGTTGACATGACCCATATACGGGCCTTATCATCCATCGTCCTTACTCCTTTGATAGTAATATATCAACTTTAGTGACCAGTTTAACAGTCTGACCCTGGAAGGCCGGTTGCTGCGGGAGGTCCGTGCGGCAGGTCAAGATTAAGGAGAGGATTCTCAAAACGGAAGGAGAGTTTAGCGCTAGTTCTGGCGAGCAGGGAGAGGACAGGGTGAGCGAAATAGGAGCTTGACAAGGAGACGCAGGACGCTTGTGGAGATACATCAAAAAGAAAAATATGTGCTACGAGATGAGGAGAGAAGATGGGAAGGAGGTGGAGAAGGTGAGAATGTTGAGGTACGATGAGGGAGGACGTGGTGGTGAAGTGATGGAGGAAAGAGGGTGGTGTTGGAGATGATGAAGACCACGATGCTGTTGGAGAAGGACCTCTAGGAAGAAGGGCTATGACAGACAGACAGTGACGGGGGAGGGGTAGGTGGGCGAGGTGGTAAGAGTGTCGTGAGGGGCGAGTGAAGAGGTGACGACGAGAGGAAAAGGGGATGGCAGGAAAATAAAAGGAGTGAAGCTTGGAACCTAACCTAACCTGAGTTTCCATATCTGCGATCGACCATCTTTCCAATCCACTCGCCTATCGGGGAAAAAGATCCCCACGCCTTCCCTCGACGGCTCTGTCTCCAAAGCATGATAAGGACAGTAAAAGACAAGAGCGAGACAGGCAGAATGAAAAGGAGCGAAACCTTGAATTTATCTTCAAGCTGAGTTTTACGGCGGAATTCCTAATGGTGTCTCCAGACATACAAAGCCTTAGGTCAACAGAGGTTGCACGACCCTTTGACCTTACTCGAAGGTTCGTGACCCAGTGACCTAGATTATTAATGATGCTATCGAAGAAAAAAGCCGGTAAGGTTAAAGTTCAAGGACCTAGATGGGCTGTCGAAGCTTCTCAGAATTCACTTTAAATTTACAGAATGATTTCCTTACGCAGGACAATTTTTCAAACACCACACTTAAACATAATCTTATCATCAACTTAAAAAAAATTCTAAAAACTCGATCTTTATATTCAGACAAAGTTCGTAAGCACGAACTCAATCCAGGAGTTATGACTGAAGAGGGGAAAAGAAAATAAGAATTTGGCCTGGAAAAAAAAGAAAAAAAAAATCGATTAAAAACTGAGAAAGAAAGGTGAAAAATGAAATACGCAAACGTTTACAGACATGAAGTTGATAAAAACGTTAATTGTATTCTTTACCGATAACCAAAGTACATCCGTCTGGCTACCAGCGAGTCGAAATGCCGATTGCAAACTGATCACAGGTTATATATTAGGTATAGGTATAAATGTAGTACGAAAGAAATAATTAGGTAATGAAGAAAAAGATGGGTTCTTAAAAGAGTTGGAAATATTTGAAAACATATATTATATATACACGTTAAGAGAAACGTCTAATGAATACTGGCGAATTAAGTGGAAGGAGATGTGCAAAAGGAGAGTAATGAGAGGTCGAGGAGGAGAAAAATAATAAGCCTTCCGAGGCTAATTGTAAGTCGAGGTGGGCGCGAGGGACGTCTGCCTGTCGACGTGAGGGAAGAGGAATTATAATAAGAAACGGAAAGAATTTCCTTTTTGATACAAAAAAAAAAAAAATTGCCGACGGGAGAGGTGGATATTGTGGCCCAGGGTGTGAAGATGGTAAAAGGAAAATTCCATCTTAGAAGGTAGGAGATTAAGAAGGGCATCTTCCCTCAACAGGTGCTGGGTTAAGCCCGGGTGTGGCAAGGAGCTCTTGCTGCTGGTACAGTACACTTGAGGAGACACAGTGGATGTTGAATAACGTCGAGGAGCATTCAAGGTTGTCTCCAACTGCGACATTTAATCCAAGAGGTGAAAGAGAGGTAGAGAAGTTTGGCATTACAGCAACATAGGAAGGTGCACTTGATATTACATGAAGTATTTAAGCCAAATGACGATACATGTATGGGAATACATAGGAAGTACAGATGACAGAAGACATGGTGGTCGAAGATGGAGTTATCTACTGGAGGACAGTACATGGGAAGGACAGATAACGGAACATCTGACGGTCTACGACGATGTTATCTCCTGGGACAGAAAGATAACGAAAGATACAATAGTCTGTGATGATGTTCATCTGTTGAAAGATAGTAACAATGTGTGGGAGCAAACGGGTGGGCAATTTGACTGGAGATCTATTGGTCAATAAAGAGGATTTCTGCTGGAGGACAGTAATAGTATCCTAAATCCCTAATCTACATAGATGGAGACAATGAAGTTGAAGGTCTTAACATAATGAATGCACCTTTATCCTTTTTCTCTGAAGGTTCCTTGTATGGTGGAAGAAAAAAAAAATGTGAATTTTACGGATGCTTTGTTCAAAGAGGCGTTTAGTTTTATGGCTGCCGCTTCGGGCTGAGTCTGTACTTCAAGGATATATCGCAAGGACCTTGGGCGTGAATGAGGATCGAACCAGCTCCACACTAACTGGACGGGGACGCAATCACCTTAACACTGATTGAACCAGTGGACAAGCAGCTTGTCGCTGATTGGACGAGGACACGAACACCTTAGCGCTGACTGGACGGTAATACAAGCACTTTGACCTTGGCTTGATGAGAACACAAAACCCCCCTTGTCCATGATTGGATGAAAACACAAGCATGTTGATCTAGACCGGATCTGAGCCCACGCAGATCTAGGCGGCTTGCCTAAAGAACCCAAGCACATCGATAGTGATTTTCGCTGTGCTTCATGAAATAAGCTTAGTCACTTCAATGTTCATTTACATAAAAAGGTCGAGCGATAATTCGGATGATGTTAAGAGTCTGACATCGTCTAAAATATTCATATCCACGATCCATTCTCTCACTACATCTTCCCATCTTTTCTGCGGTCTACGTCGCCTCCCTGCATCTTCTACTGTACTACGATATACCTTCTCGACCAGCATCATTATATACCATACGTTTTACATGACCATGCCATGAGTCATTTTAACGACCTACAGAATCTCCGATGATAATAATAATAAACAAACGCAGACATGCTCTTGAACTCTTTCCACGATCAGCTCTGCATTTCTGATCCCTTCTTCTATGACAAACCCGAAATTGCCACTAATATCGTGCGGGACGGGGGTCGTGGTTGGTTGAAGTTATCTAGGATATGTCGTTTGAGGTCCGTGTGTATTTCGGTGGTGGAGTGGCTGGCTCTAAAGCCATGCTGTGTCAGGGAGAGTGGAATATTTTGCTCGATTTTGGATCGAAGGCACTCAGTGGTCTGCTGCCGTTTCCATTCCTTGGGATACCTGTCTGTACGCTTGTACATACATATGTGTGTGTTAAGTTTGTAGTCGCCTAAATCTATTTCTAGTAAACGTACTGATAACAGACGGTCAACAAATCGGCTTGTACTTGAAAAGACTCACTGACAACAGATTTCCATATAACACGCAAACTCTTTCTCTCTTCAAAACAGCAACTGCCAATTCATATACTAGCGAAGCATACTATGTACTGTAAAAAGATGAGAATATCCATTTACTTTCTAAAGAAATACGGCAAATATTCCTGCACGTGCGAAACGTGTTTGTCCACTAGTGTGTGTACTGGCACGCATCCGTGATGGCATATTTAACGGGAATATTTCAAGCATATTAGCAGGATATACAAAAACATGTAGGCTAAAATTTGGCATTTGACATATGATACGTGGACGTCATGTATTATGATCCGAAATCAAACATTTCAACACTGAAAAAAAAAAAAAAGAGTCAGATATGCACTCTCACTCTCTCTCTCTCTCTCTCTCAGTACGTCCAGCAAAATGAACTACGAGCTTTGGATATCCCCCCCCCCCCAAGATAGACTCCGACGCCTCGACTGTCCACGTGAACCCATACCATCGAACGCCACAGACGGAGAGGCAAAAAGCGAACGTAAAAGAACTTAGCTAAACTCGACGTAATGCGGCGGACGTGTTCGGGAAGGTATCATTTGCCCGATTCAGACCAACATCTTCAGGCTAGCAGGAGCTGGCCGATCTCTCGCATGGCTAACTCATCGACCCATTACGGTGCAGCTTTAGCAAATCGTCTTCCGTTCAAGATATGATAGTGGATGACGCTCATCCATCGCCAACGGGAGAGAGCGACGGATGAGGTGGAACACGAACAAAAGCTCGAACCTCCTCAATTTTCGCTCAAAGTGCATAAGCAAGAAGCGACCGAGGGATCAGTCGGGGGAGGAACAGGCGGCCGGAAAATCCAGGGAAATTATTTGTCAAAAACAAATACTTGTAACAATGGCAGAAATGAACGCTAAAATTGCATCAACATTTACTCACACAACAGAGGTTTTAATTGCCTAATTTTTCAACCATTTGGGAGTGGGGTTCAGTCTCACAACCTCACTTATATTCTCAACCTTGTTGGTCGAGAGAAATGTGTATGCCTCTGACAGAAAAAGCAGACACTTGACAAAAATGAGCAAAATATCGCCACCTCCTCAAAGGAATTTTCACTCCAAAGAAGTCCATCCTTTCCCTGCTACTGACTGTAAGGCAGCCATGAAGCATTAGTCCTGTAAAAGGGGTCTTGGTGTTTCATCTCTCTCTCTCTCTCTCTCTCTATATATATATATATATATATATGGTGAAATCACAATTCAGTAGTTCATACAATTTCATTTAACATGTAATTTTCCATACATGTGGCACATATACAGAAAAAAATCACATGTTAAATAAAATCATATTAACTCCTACTGTATTGCGATTTCACCTTCATAACTATCATCACAGATCAGTGTGATTAGAATATCAGTGTGTGTGTGTGTGTATAGAAGGGACTCCTGAAGCAGGAAGATAAGGGGTACATTATTCTTTTCATAACGAAAATCATCTTATCCATGAAATAATAACCATGCGAAGACGATATATATGTTAACAAATAGTACATATAAAAAGAAAATCAAAGATAAAAAGGTTTGTGTAAAGGCCAAGATTGATAATGAGTGTGTACAATAATTCTAGACGAGAGGGGAAGAGAACAGGTTCCATGAATAAATTTACCCCAACTTCACATTCATTGGTTTAGAGAAGAAATTGGGAAGTGGGCTGCCACTTGTACCTGGCCTGCTTCATTGGGAGCACCCACAGGGCCACGTCTCCCAGGCTAACCCGACGTATTGGTGGAAATGCACGGGAGAACTCGAGAGGGGAAAACGCATTCTAATACCGAGAATGATTTTTCAAATAAAATGAGTTATCAATAAAAGATGCAAGCCCTCTGGTTATCATTATCACTGATGGAGGGGAATGCCATAAAGCGTAAGAGAAGGTCAGAGTCTAGTTGAACAGGAGGCTAACAACAGGGTTCAAGAGGGGTTAGCTAACCAGTGCTGAAATGTTATGCCGCTGTGCTCAAAGGGCGGCACTGTCGTGGTCTAGGGTCGTACCGTCGTGCTCAAAGGGTCGTACCGCTGTGCTCGAGTGAGGGTCGTCCCCAAGGAAACAGTCTATAACAGCTCCGTGCCTTGATTATACTTTGGTTATCCGTGACTCTGTCTAAAAGCTCGTCTTTGTCCTTTAAAGACATACAAACAAAAGGGCCAAATTTTCCACATCAAGAATGAACCAGTTACAAAGTGCCAAACAGACGGAATTACAGACTGGAAACATAAACAAATATACTATAAAACCATGCACACATCAGGGACAAACACACACAAACAAACTGATGGGAATGATTACAAACAAACATATAAAAGAACAAAGACATGAGGCTGCGGACACGGACGGCCCAGAAGGCTGTATACAGACTCACCGTACAAGCCACACAGACGACACTCCCCCCTTACCACCATCCATCGCCTCTCCGTACACTCTCTCGAGGCCCCCATTCCGCCCCTATCCCATCCCGTCCCATCCCATCCCAGGGGCGGCCCGCAGCCGTGTCTCGCTTCTTGATCATTTCACAAACAGGATGTCAACCTCCATGACGGATTTTGACGGCGGATTTAAAACCACTTTCGTATTACATACTGAGGGGTGAAAGAAGGAGGAGGAGGAGGAGGGGAGAAGAGATGGAGGTGAGAGGGAAAGGGAGAGAGGGGATGGGTGAGAGGGCTGGTGGGAGCCGACAGGAGGCAAGGGTGTTGTTGGGGACCAGAAGGCACTGTTGTGTGTTTTGGGGCGTCGTTATAGTGTTTCTAAATTCAGAGAAAAGTCCGTGGAAAGGGGAGTCACACAGTGTTGCCATGTGTTGTGATGAGGTGTTACAGGGTGCTGCCGCAATGTGGTGTTACGTTGCGTTACAAGGTTGGCACGTCTCGAGACGTGGTGTCAGTCCTGCCACGTGTTGAGACGTTATGCGACGTTACGTGGTGATACGCTGCTATCGACCACGTGTTATGACGTGCACCTACAATAGTACCAGATAATGAGACGTGCAACTAACAGATGGAACATGTGGGCGAGGGATTAACACGTATCCCTACCGCGTCATCTCCTCGCCTCACCCAACCTCTTGCCTTATAAAGAGTACTTGACGTTTACATTCGAGATGTCATGACAACGTTACCTACGCACCCTAACGTCACAAGCACCCCTGAACGTAACAAGAGCAACCAATCCTTCAAGGCAACCGGCGTCAAAACCACATCCTCAAACTACCAATAACCCAACCAGATCAGGAACAGCCGTGTCTCATCATGAGCGGTCAACCCGAAAACAACACCGTCCTACCTTAAACCGCTAGCACTCAACCAGAAAACAAACACGCAACCAAAAACCACGTACTAGTAAGTGTCCAAAATCCACAAATACTAAGCCTAGAACCACTATCAATCATACCAAAACACGAATACTCAACCTAAAACCACGAACGATCAACCTAAAAGCACGACTATTCAACCGCGAGCCACCAGTAACCATCTCAAAACCATCAGAAGACGGAATTTGTCGAGGGAACCAAAACTATCATATCAATTAAAATGAAGAGATTTTTTTGTTTTCCTGCTAATATTTCAATCGATCTTCTTATCATACTTTTTAATTCTCTGCCTCTTTCGTGAGTCAGCATGCGGCAGTCAACCCACACCCAACCAAGGTGTTCATGCTCACCTCGGGGCCGGTCGATAAATGGTTACCTGGCTTAAGCTGGTGTGTGTGTAACATACAAGGGGCAATACGAGTGTATAACTCTTCCTGTGGCACACACAGTAATCATACACACACACACACACACACACAGGGGTCCACAAATGTACCCTACCCCAAACTTAAATTTTGTCATTTCTCTTTATCTGGGAGGAAACCTTTGCAGCTCCGCCCTGGGCCAAACGTATCTTTCTGGATTTGTGTTTTTTCCTGCGGCTTTGAGGGAGTGGAACAACACGAGGATTTGAGGGGGGAAGCAGTAGTTGATCTCTGTTGGTGTCTGATCCCCTTCAGCACAACACAGGCGAGGAGCAAGGGGAGATGGATGGTGGAGAGAGAGAGAGAGAGAGAGAGAGAGAGAGAGAGAGAGAGAGAGAGAGAGAGAGAGAAGAAACGAGAGACGGAAACCAGAAGGCAGGGAAGAATAAAAAGGGTGAAAGGGAGAGGTGTTGGAAGAAGAAGAAATTGAAGGACAGACGAAGTGGACAGGATAAGGGAAGGGAGAGAGACAGGAATTGGAGGATGGAGGGGAAACTATTTAGGATAGGCAGACGTGTGGAAGACGAAATGGAAATTGAGAGAGAAAAATATATAACAAACAGTGAAAGAAGGAATTCAAATGTTGGATGACAATAGTGGAACGGCCGGTAGGAGTATCTCAAAAGGGAAGGGCGACAGGAAGTCAACATTAAAGGGAAAGCGGTGAAAGACAAAAGCCGTATTTAAGGGAAAATAAAAGGCAACAGAAAACCGCCTGTTAGGGAAGAGAGAGATGCGACAAAATGCCACCTTTGGCGGGAAAGAGAAAGACGAGATAATGCCACATTTAACAGAAATGACAGAGGGGTCACAATTATCTTTGAGGGGGAAAAAAAAGGTAAAGTTACCTTTTAAGAAACTATACAAGAAACAAAGCCACCTTTAAGGGAAAAAAAAAGAGAGATTGGTAACAGAAAGCCATCTGTAAGGAAAAACATAAAAAAGAATGAAAAATCGAGAAACGGGAAATCTCCCAGCGAGGTATAAAGAAGTGAACAGTATGAAAAATATGGCGGATTCTGAGAGCACGCGTGGTGTTGCCTGTGGCGCAGTGGGTCTGCCGGGCGAGGCAAGACGACGCTTTGGCCGTGGCGCTGCTCCTATACAGAAGGGGATGTGAAAAAGAGGTTTGGCGGCGTTGAATTCATAGCGAACTGTCACGCCACCTCTTAGAAGGTCCGGGCGACACCGCGCGTCCCAGGCTACTGGAAAGAAGGTTACCTATTCAGGCCTGCCTGGAACGTAGCCTGGAAAACGGATTCCTTTTTCTGGAACGCAGCCTAGTCATTCTTATAATTTTCATCATGATTATCAATATTATACGATAATCAAAATAATCATGGCTAATACAATTTTCGTCAGTTATCTCAGATAATCATAATCAGCGTCATTTTCATCATCGTTAACACAAGTAACATCAATTCTGGACCCACCGGTCTTTGGTTGTTTGCATATCTCTGTATCTGCCGCTGTGTAGATACTCCCTTATTCATCATCTGTGGGCGGGCCTGGCGCGCTCCTGACGAAGGCCCGCCTGGGGCAGGTCTTCACTCTCCGCGGCCTCTACACCCTCCAGCGTCTTCTTATCCTACTATTGACAGAAGGAGCGAGGGAAAACTGCGGGTGGGAGAAACCCACAACAGCACTTGAACTCTGTCCTAGAGAGAGAAAAACCCGGTTCCCGGTTCCCCACTCTCAAGCAGAAAGAAAACAAAACTCGGGGCAACTTCGCCAGGTCCTCCGCTGATGTTTGCTTGTGATCGGTGTCGAGGACTTACTGAAGGTACTTACAGGAAAAAAAAAGGGTTGGTAATTATAAGTAAACAACGTAAGTAGCGGCTCTGTCGCTGGTTGGTATTTATCAAGGCGCATATCTCGTCTCCACTTTACCTTCTTTATGGCTGTAAAAAGTTCTGTTTTATTTTTTTTTTTTTCTAGTTATCATATCACTTGATTTTCCGTTCTTCAGTACAGTAATTTACGTTTATTTCTCCTTCGCTTCTTTTCAACTCCTCCCTCATCAATTGTGTTTTTTCTTCATCCATAATCCAAGGTAATTGTTCCCTCTTCCCCTACATTGTCAATTTTGCATTTAGTCTATTTTCCATCTCGACACTTTCTCCTCGCCATCTTCGTCTCCTCCTCCGTCCTTTTTCACCTCCTCACTCCCCACATCCGTTTATTTTCCTATCTTCTATATCTCCATCAGGACGAGCCCCTACTCCTCCTCCTTGAGGACGAGGGCGAATCACCCCGTCCACCTATCGTCCTCCTCACACGGTCACATCTCCTAATCCTTCACACTGCCTCAAATTCCACGGTCACACCTCTCCTCAGCCCTCACACTCGCTCACACTCCAGGAACTTGACCTCTCTCTCCCCCGCCCCATCTCTAGAAGGGCCACCTCTACTCTCCCTTCCCTCGCTCTCTCTTCGCAGCCGTTTCCTTCGTCTCCCCTCCTACAACATTCTTCCTTTTTCCTTTCACAATACGCTGCTTCCCTCCAGCCCCAGCCCTGCAGCTCCCCTCCCATCCCTACAGTTCCCCATCCGATCTGACCCAATCCCTATAATTCCTCATCCTCTTGGGCCCCATCCGTGCGTCCCTCATCTATCATGATCCCATCCATATTCTTTCTCTCGACTTCCACCCATCCATGCTCATCTTGCTTACACCAAGTCTCTCTCTCTCTCTCTCTCTCTCTCTCTCTCTCTCTCTCTCTCTCTCTCTCTCTCTCATACTTAAAATCCCATCTTTTCACCCCCATCACTACCCTTTCCTCTCCCTAACACTCCCCATCCTTAACCCTCCCCAACACTGCAACTCACAACCACCTCCTCCCCCAACTGTCTCCCCAAACCCCCGTTTCCACCTGTTATCCCATAAATATCTAAAGGACCAAGACCACCGAGACCTCAAGCTTTTTGGTAATGAACTAATCTCCATCCCTCCGCCGTCCAGGACTTGACCCGGATCTTGAGAGAGAGTGAACGACGTATATCGAGGCACTCGGACGTGTGAATATCCCTATAGGAAACCCACTCAAGACAAGGAGGGGGAAGGTTGCAGGGGCTTGGTGGGATGGCGAGCCGAGTTTAAAGTTCTGTTAGGGTCGACTGGGGTGGGGGTTCCCCTGGTCAAGTATCTTGAGCCTCCCCCCCCCCCCCCCCCCCTCCTCCCCCAAGTTAAAGGTTAACGATCTGTCGAGGGGTTGAGGCTCTTCTGAGGCCTAATGGGTGGCTGAGCCTGTATAGGAGTCTCATTAATTATTTCCGTTATGTAAACCGCTGGATAATTTGGTGAGTTCATAGATGATGCCGGGTAGCAGTGCCCGGGACCCTTGTTTCGTCGAGTGTGGGCGATTCTGAGTGACTGGGGGGATGACTGTCAGTTCTTGTGGGCGACTGTAGATGACTGGCGCGTTCCTGGGGATAACTTTAAGTTTCTATGGATGGCTATGGATGAAGTAGGGTCCTTGTGGATGACTGAGGCTTTTCTGTCCTCATCTTCTAATTAATATCTAATTTCCTTACAGACGCAAGATGATGCAGATCAGAATAGCAGCATTATCTAAAAATCTTACCTTTCGTGAGTCAATTTCTAAGATGCAAGATGATAAAAGATGTTAAGTGTCAAATACCTCACTATTTCTCGATTTTACTGTTTTCTTAAAGACAGACGATGATGCAAATCAGATGAGTAGCGTTAAGGACCTTCCCCTTTCATTATTTTGCGTAGTGCCGCGTCACCAGACAAACTGCTACCGGATGCAAGTGACTTGAGGGCAAGACCTTTGACCTCTGACCCCACGAGACCTGAGGAACGCCACACTGAGAAGCGTTCACCGATGCTCTAAGGAGGGAAGTTTGTTCCGTATGTGAGAATGAAGTGCGAGTCAACCAGCGAAGTAATGAGAGAGAGAGAGAAGAAAGTTCTCCTCACTGAACTTGTCGTCAATGAAGAAGACAAAAAATTAGTGGAAACTCTACTGCAAGGGATGTTGGAAGTGATGCACTGTCGCGTTTCTTCACATCTTGGAATGTTTATGGCGTCGGTCAACGAAGAAATGCCTGACCTCCGTGTTGATGACTGGCAGGAAGTGCGACAAAAGGCTGGCATTTTCCTGCGTCAGAGGCTCACGTCACGCGAACTGTACAAGTCCAGCGCGTGCGGCCTTAGAATAATCGACTCTCTAGTTTTCATGTATTAACATACCAAAACCAATGCCGACCGTCTACAGCCATGCCCCACAGACTACTCCATGGCTTACCATGACCATTTCATACACCCAGGTTCAGCCCACTACGTCGCCCCCTACATACCACATTGACGCAATTAATGTTATCCAATGTTCAGGCCCCGATACCCCCAAGCCTCTATTACTCCATCCTTTCATCTAAGTAGTATATATATATATATATATATATATATATATATATATATATATATATATATATATATATACAAAAGTTTCAAAATTCAGTTACAGCAAATCTCCCGAAAAACTGACTTCATCGCCAGCGTCTGGGAGACTGCGCCTTAAACAGCTCGTGAAAATTATCCATGAACCAACTAACTATTAACAAGCTTTCGTCCATTAAGCTTATTGGCAGGGCTGGAGGGTGGGCGAGCGCCCCACACGGTGTACAAATACACAGCCACTCACTATGGAGAATTATTCATTCCCGTGGATATTTGCAGAGGCGAATAAACTGTTGGGAACTGTGGGAAATCAGAGAGAGGCAGTGAAGCACGTCATATACCTAACCACAGCCTCTGTCGTCCTCTTACGTCACAGAGCCAAGCAGAGTCGAGCCGAACACAAAAGTGTTCATGTTAAAACAGTAAAGCAAGGCTGAAAATTATACGATTCAAGGGAGGAACCCACAATTCCTAGAGCAATAACCAAATATGATACACACACACACATATATATATATATATATATATATATATATATATATATATATATATATATATATATATATAT
>JAYMFT010134277.1:0-12969 GCA_038088735.1 Panulirus argus
ATCTCACACACACACACACACACACACACACACACACACACACACACACACTCACTCAAACACACGCTTACAAGCCAAAGCCTAAGCCAGGTACCCATTTATCGATCAGCAGCTAAGTAAGAACGAACACCTGGGTTGAATGAATGCCGACTGCTGTTCCCTGGATTCGAGCCCATGTGGGCCTGACCCCCGGGCGGGCCCGTGTTGACTCATGGCTCATGGTCAGTCTCGCTAACCACTAAACCACAGAGGCCAGTAAGAGAGTGTGAAAGAGTGTATGTTTGTGTGTGCACGTTTGCGAGTATGTGTGTGTTTGGCTTATGTGTGGCAGAGACCAGTACGTATACATACATTTATACACACACAAGGATGTGGATCCCTTCCCATGACAATGCGTGACCAAGCAAAACCCTCAGCACTCAACACATCCCGAGCCTCATGATGTAATCTAAATTTCCAAGCATCCCTTCTTGTGGCTGGACGGCCTGTGATCGTCACATCAATCATCCAAGTAGAACCATTAACATGGCACGCATTAAAGAGCAGCTCGCGGAGGCTATATAAGGATATAGGAGCCACAGATTATGGGCGATAGGTCAAGGCAGGATATGAATCTTTAATGAGGAATATGGGTGGCCTGAACCGATCCCCTCTAATCTTACTTACTGAGCCAGTGATGGCAAAGCTCCCATTATGGGCTGAGCGTACACGGGCATGGAAGCCAGCTCTCGATGGGTTCAGTCGAATATCTTTTTGTTTCTTTCTTCATCATACATTTTCGTATGAACTATGCGTGCGAAAGTTTGCGCTATGGAACATACCCACCACTATGACTAGGGAGTACAACAATCTTTTCCTGTACTGTTACTGTTTTTCTTCCACGCATTACATATGCTTAGTATAGTGGTTGGTAGTCCATAGCTTGGGTATGTGTATAATGGACTCGGTCGATCCTTTTGGTGAAACATGTCACACTTTCTTGTAGTCTGCGATCTGCTTCCAAGCCATAGAGGCTACGCGAACCAGTTTAGCGACATAATCCTTAATAAACTCTGTGGGTTACTGTGGGGCCATTTTACCTCGTACCAAGAATAAGAAATTTTGTGTGATAAATCGCCGAATCGTTGAGAATATTCATATTGTTAGTCACTGGGATGGATGTCTTACTACGTGATTAATTCTGCCTAGCGAATCTGGCCCATAAGGAGGTGGCACTTCCAGTTCTGTCTGACTGGCGCTAAGCGCTGGGAATCGTGCCCTCCAGCTCTTGGATAACATTGCGCAGTGAGTATATATCTACTGACTGCCAACATGTCATCTGTGATGCAATTTGGAAGCTCTTCTAAAGAACTGTGGGCGTGTTGCACAGATACCCACATAAAGTCAGAAAGTAAAGCTAGGCCTACTCTCGTCCTGCCTACATACAACTTACGTTCCCACTATGAACCAAAGTTAAGATTCTAGGGCCTATGCAGAGTCGTCTCTTCAAGGGGTTACTGAGTACAGGGAGTCTTGGTGTTGTGGGTGGAGTGGCGGAATGTGGGGAGGTTAACGGAGCGTTGGCTAGGAGGTTGGAGGGGTGTGGTAGGATCTTTGGGTCGTGGGAGGAGCTGGTCGTGAGAGGTTCGGGTGTGATGTTCCGGCCCAGATCTTTCCCTTAAGGCTTGATCCAATATCTTCGATACCGCCGAGTGATAAATCTTTTTCATGGGTTATAAAAATCACCTTTTGATAATGAGGTACTGCGCTTAAGTTGCATTTATTGCTGGTTAATCGTCACTAGGAGGTAGGAGGGAAAGGGTTTATATAATCTATAAGGAATATTTGATATAAGCTTGATATAACGCCGGTGTGTTAAGGCGTTGTGGTTGTCACTCCTGCCCTTTTAATGCCAAGGAAAATCAAGGGAAATCTGGAAGCCTTAATGGAAACCTTTTGATAAGGTAGTAACTCGTATTGAAGTAAATAATGTGATGGGCTCACTGAGACAGGCTAACAAATAGACAGACAGCAGCCTTTCGCTTCATATTATTTTCTTCAGAGAATGTCTGAAGGGCAGTAAAGTACCTTCCCTACGTCTGAAGTTGAACGTGATGCAAATGAATGAAAAATGAAATTATCTTCGTCGCGAAGTATAATCCGTGCTTAAGCTTAGGATCTCTGAAAAGAATGTAAAAACATAAATTACTAGACATATACACCAGAGACGGATATAATGTAATTAAGTAGAATCAGTGTTATTATCAGATTTTCAAAGATAATCAAGTCTCTGCTGCTTTATGATTATTAGTGTGAACCTGTTAATTATATATGTTGACAAATAGGAACTCCTGTTCTAATTCTTGCTGTCAGTCGATTTTTCTGGTAAATCTCGTCATCAATATCAGAAACGTTGTATTTCGGGTATCTTTCATTCTTCGTTAAAACAATTACCGTATACTAATACTGACTGCAAGTTCAGTTGCTGAATCGCTGGTCAGTTAATATACCTGTGTTCAGTTTTCAGTTGCGTAATACTAATCAAAATGAAGCCATCTCTTTCTTCGTTTCTGAATGATCAGGAACAAGACTGGAGACCTGACCTCTGCTTCATCACTCATCTGACGCAGCGCCGATCTGTTGCGATTAATAGAATTTCTGTGAACATCCTAGTGCCATTAGTTATCTGATTCAGTACCCTGAAACTTAGTGTTAGTAAATGCAATTTACCATTAGTATACATCATCTAAATGGCGTTTATATGTCATTACTATTTGAGGGAGATGAGGATAAGGTTAGCGAGCAAACTTGTGCACGTATGTGTGTGACATTTTCACTGTAGAGATATCACCACCGAATTCTGAAGTCCACCAGACAGACACGGACAGACATTTTATGACATTTTCTCCGGCGGGAAGAAACGGAAAGGAAAAAGCGAAATCTCCTGCAGCTGTTCAGAGAAGAGATCATGTTCATCTTGCTGGAGGACGGAGACGTACGTGTTATTTAAGAGGCTGAGAATGACTGTAATATCGCAGAATTAGCAGAGACTCTCGGCAACGATGCTGGGCGACGCCCATCATCAGGTAATCTCCAGCCTTCAGCATGAGGGAAGCAAAGGTCCTGAAAACTGTTGAGGTTATGTTCTCGCTGTATTCCGGCTAGGTTTAAAGGTTTCGGGAAAATGTTGTTAAGTTGATGTAGTAATGCAATCTTTTTGAAGGATCTTTAACGTTAATCAGCTTTGAATATCTGCCTTAAAATCTTAACATTAATAACTATTGTTTGGTAGATATATGGTCTGATTTTAGGTATTTTTCACAGTCTTTTCTTCTTTTGGTTTGAATACTCAGATCAGTGAGATGGGAGGAATTACTTACTCTCTGTAGTCTGTTACTTTAGCTCAGCTGAGGCAAGTGTTAACCTCAAACAACACCATAAAGGAAAATGCGAGGTCCTCTTATGTTCATTTGCGGTTGCTCAATATTCAATGTGTAAATGTCTCGTAATCTTTCTATGAACATTTTATTCTTTCTGCAGTAAATCGTAGATAAACCCATGAAGTTAATCAGACACAGGTGTACGATCACGCTATCCAATCCGGGAGCTGAAAGCCATCTGTCTACGTGTGGGTGAGGCAGAAAGAAAAGAGAGCTACGTGTGCCAAAGGAGTGACACTTGACTGCCACTGAAGCACAGGCTCACTGCATAGCCGTCATTAATCCTCCCAGTGCCCAGGTTAGGCCGTACCAGTAATAAACCTCGAAAGAGAGAGAGAGAGAGAGAGATTTTGGATTTCACCTGTCATGATTTCAAACTCTGCATTTTGAATAGTTTGTGGATTCGGACAGAGAAATCAGGAGTGAATGATCATATGGTTTTAACAAATGTTACGTTAATCTGAAAATGTTTTCCTCAAAGTCTTCTTCTTTTCGATTATGCCACTGGTGGACGTTCATAATTCGTTTCGTATTTAAGTTCATTTTTCGAATACATACAAATTGTATTTTCAACTAGTCATCTTGATAAGTCGTGCATGATGATGCTTTCAGCTCACTGATGATGGATGGAGTACATTCCCGAAACGCTTGACAGTTTTCATGACTCAGAGGAGTTGATAAAAAAAAAAAAAAAAAAATGCCGTGATCTAAAGATGGTTTCCTTGTGTTTAGTGTATGAATTCTGTTGAGCAATACGTAAGATATTTTGAAAAAATTAAAGATTTTAAGTTTCATGCTTCTCTTTGTGAAAACACGTGTGTATAATTGCTTATATGTTATCTATTTGTACTGTACGGGAAGGATGTTTTACACTCGTGGGGCCTCATCTCTTGAACATACTCTAATATCATACTTCTCAAATTTCTGTATGCTGTTTACAGTAGCCATGTCTTCAGTCATCTTTATTCTTTCATTCACCACCTTTACGTTATAAAAGTGCTTTTCACATCTTTACAAGTTCTTGCTTAGTTTTATGTTACATCCTCCAGTTGTTCTACCCCTCCATTAACGTCTCTCGAGAACTGTTCGCTGTCTACGCCATCAGTCTGTTTTATAATATTAATGGTGGTGATTAGGTCACCGCTTCCCATGTGTGTGTGTGTGTGTGTGTGTGTGTGTGTGTGTGTGTGTGTATGTATGTATGTTTGTGTGTGTGTGTGTGTGTATGTATGTATGTATGTTTGTGTGTGTGTGTGTGTGTGTGTGTGTGTGTGTGTGTGTGTGTTAATTTGCCGGTCTGCAGAAGTGCACGTGCATGAATATACTGATCACATTCGGGCGTAAGCCTATGAATGTACCAATCATTTCATGCAGTTATCCCAAGCATGGAACGACGTGTGTGTATGCTATGGTCAGGAGGTGGAGGGCCAGGACGTACGTAAATCAGTCGGTCAGTCTCCAGCTCCGCCCTACCGGGCCACCCGCTCTAAGAATCGATCCTCCTCTGCTCTCGGTTCACGAGGGAGCTTCCTCACCAGCCACTGCCTGCTGGAGGTGATAACTAAAGAGTGGAGCAACTGACGAAGGGGGGTTTATAAGCAGGGGATGATAAGCGAACGTGCGGCAGTCACGGTGATCATCACCGTGGGTGATAAATGGCGAGGGGTAGTGATTGCCGATGGTGATCACAGCGTTGGTGTGGTGATGCTTCTCGTAACAAATACAGGTTTGTGATAGTGATCAGGCATTTATGAGTGTGAGATTGGTAATTACTCCTTTTTTCTTTCATGGGGATACATCCATACCAACACCGGTGATACTGGCGATTGCTGATCAGTGCATGTGTGGTAATGAAGACCAGTTCACTTTACGTAAGACCAACACACACATACATTTTAATTCATTAACCTCCGTTGTGTTATCACAGCCATTTACCCTCTCCCTCACCGCCTAGTATAAGCTAACTCGTTCAACACGTTCGCTCCTAAAAGCCAACGTATAGTGAACTCAGAAACAGAGAAAGAAAACATAAGACAAAGAGGAGTCGGTGGCTCAAGGCTCAGGTCCGGTTCAGGATGGGTCGGGGTCACACGTGAGGAAACTCCACCAACTACGTACCTACGGCGGCCCAGTTACCTGCCTTCGCAGTAATGCCGGAAAGACTCCCGGTCGTGGCGGAATTTATGTGCTTGTGTATATCTTGGCGCGGGGCGTTACGCTCGGCTGAGCGCAGTCCTTCTGAGCGGAGGCGTGTTTACTCTTAGTGCCACGAGTCTGTAATCGTCCATCACATCTCGGTGTGTTGTCATTGGCTGATGTTGCAGACAACCTGCTGTACATTAATTTGAGCAGCCTCGAAAGATATAGTCAGCAATATCAGTATATATATATATATATATATATATATATATATATATATATATATATATATATATATATATTAAGTTCAGTTGTTCAGTTTTGATAGTGCATTATAAAAGCACATCGTCCAAGATTATCACCTCAGAAAATTTCTTATAAAGTTTGTGTAGAAATATAGCGTTTTCAAATATTTTTTTTTCTATATTTGATGCTTTTCATAACTAAGCTTTGCTTCAGATTCTTTGACTGATTTCACTGATATACCAAATAACAAATATTTTCCGGTCAGTTCGAGCCGCTAGTGTTTGTTACCAGAATATGCAGCGGTAGATAAGTAACATTATTCTTCTCTGTCAACTGACTTTTAGTTGACATGCAATAAATCCGTGGCAGGTATGGCAATGCATATTGATGACCCATTGATGAAGTGTTTGTTTCTCTTGTCACTTATTCGATTTCACTTTACGCACATTGATTTAAATGAATAACTGAAATACTTCAATTGATAAAATTCCGTGCTCAGAGTAGGTAAGGCAGTTCTCGAGTACATATTTGTGCCAGCTTACCCACGAGTGAGAGACTGAGTTATTTAAGAGAACCGCTTCCCGCCCTGACTCTGGCTGAAGCGGTCGGACCGCATAAACAAAGCCGTTTTGTCGGAGGAGTCAGTTTAACGTTGCCAGTTTGTCTAATCTTATGGATGATGGGATGCATCTCAAGTCCATCTCTAAACTGACCTCTCCTGACCTGACCCTGTTCCTGCTGACCGATTACAACAAGATGACCCCCGAGATGAAATTTAATATGGGTGAAGAATTAGAACTGATCTCATCCATGGTTTGTATGAATTATATTTCACATGGCTAAATTACTGTGACGTATATGTCTTAATTCTTAGCTGAGGGTATAGCTTCCACTGACCAGTTTTTGTCCAATGGGAACGGATTGGAGTGAAATCATATCTGATTGAACAATGTTCCTTAAACTATGTTTCTCTGTCAGGGAGACTCCACTGACCCAAGCTCTCAAAGGTGTGTCTTCGCCTGTAGGGCGTTTACTCATGCATATCGGTAATGTCTTGAGTCCAGTGCCTCTAGCTGCCCAGCGGACAATAGATTTGATTAGTGCCTGTCTTTAGTACATAGCCTCTTGTATGATAAAGCACAGACATGTCCTTCATTGTCCGTATGGTTGCATCTGTTCGAAAGAGTAAACGAGATTTCATTCTAATCTTATAACTCTTCTAATACGACACTCCTGAAAATAGAAACGAATTGATATGTTGGACCTCAACAATGAAGAAATTTCACATAGATCTACTGTAGTCTTTAAGATATTTCCACTTGTTCAGTAGTAACGAAGCTTGTCCTGATCTCTGAACTATTCAAGCTTTTTTTTTTTCAACCATGTGAAGATGTGTCCTGTTCTCCAACACGTTCGCACTTTTCCACCAGGCTAAAAAGACGCATATTAGCGTCAGCGTGACTTCTACGTTGTGGGTGGGTCCATCCCTCCTACGCTAATCGACAGCGGTCCCTGTGATGTTTTCTCATACCGAAAGCGTTTTCTTGGATAGGTCCTCTGTAGTTGCCATCAATTCTCTCTCTTTCATCTAAGAAGGGAAAGGGGTCGATTGATCATGTGAGTCCTCTCTTCACGCACTTTGTCTTCTGATTCAGTGGCGTCAAAGTATCCAGCATAATGCCGTCTTCAGGTGAGTCCATTTCTATTTCCCAAGGGCTCCATAGTCTCGGGTAAAAGTAACCGAATGCCACAATGACAGCCACAATTCGACGCCCATCACGGTACACACAACCAGCTTATTGCGTTGCTTGACCTGCATGCCCCTTGCCACTCTAATTTATGCACGCCATGTCTATGAGCCTCCCAGTTGCCCAGTCAGTTGCTCACTTGAAAAAAATTTTTTGTATGTAGTAAAGCTATAGGAGGTCTCCCAGTAGCACAACCAACATTGCTCGATCTTGCACCTGTTTAGAAAGTGTTTCAGACCGATTGGTTACTGGAGGACCACTGCTTATGATGGTCGGATCTTTACTGATCATGATTCTGCAAAATGGGTAAGTGATGAGCTAATGACTAGAAAATGGAACATACTTTCTCGGTCGGCGAAAGTGTCCGTGACCGGGGAGCCTCCCGCTCTTGCCTTGGACTGGCTAATGTTGCGCTTCAACTTTGATGACCACCAGCCCTGACAAAGCGATTCTCTCCGTGCTGCTAAACATTTTATCATTAAAGTGTTAATTTTAATTTCCATGTCTGTAACCATTGATTCAGCATGTTCACCGAATATCAGAATAAATTCAGGGACCAGTGTGTCTTTCTGAGACAGAGTAGAGCTGTAAATGTAGTGATTAACCACAATCAAAGCCTGGTGGTAAAACCATTCATGTGCTTGACAACAGAATGCACTCATCAGTCTACCTTAAGCTGATCCTTGTGAAAGGATAGACTCTAACATGTTCAGCAATATGCTACTTTCCCTTCCTGCACTAGGTGTTCCCTTTTGTGGGGGTGACCGCAGCGCTCAGGAAGCCGGTCACGTCCACCGGGCAGAACCACAGGTCAAAAAGTGTTGTTATGTTCTGTGTGTGTGTGTGTGTGTGTGTGTGTGTGTGTGTGTGTGTGTGTGTGTGTGTGTGTGTGTATTTCTAGGTTGAACACAGGACAACTGTGGAGTATGTGCTCGATGTCTTCGGCGTGGAAGTTGCACAATGGACTTCAGGGATTCTATGATATGTTAAACCGGTCGGTGTTTATATCGTTGGAGTGATGGGTAGTGCCCAGGATGTAGACGAGAGAGAATAAGTCGCACATGTTGTCTAGAGAGTGCAGCTTCAGAGGGAGGTATGGTTTTCAGGGAGATACTTAAGCCTGGGTCGGGAGAACGATTGTTTCATGCTTGTCGGGTCATATTGATTCGGGTATGTTTTGTCAGCGTTGTTTGTTTGGGTAGGAGGGGTCTTTGGGAACAGTCTCCTGAAGGGGTTAACTTTCTGTATCTACCTGGGGTTTGGTTAGCTAAGGCGTGGATGAAAAGACCTTAGTTCTGTTGCAAAGGAGTGAGTACTGAGCACATTGAAGCAGGAATGTACTGGAACAATTTTTCATTCATCGTGACGTTGTTGAATATTTATATTTACAAGACAGCCAGCGAGTGTTCTGAGCGTTCTTCCTTTCTGTGTTTGTTTAGCACGTATAATTGGTTTTCACAGGGTGGATGACCAGGCAGATGAGGCATAGCTTAGGATGCTCCGGATGAATTGTATACAGAAGGTGCTTTAGTGGTGGCATCAAGAAGAACGAGAGTCCGACCCCGGTGAGTCAACCAGCAGCAGGGCTTCGACGGAGGTCCCGATCTTAAGCTGATGTGCGACGTTGAGAAAAACTTGCCGATCAGCTTCTCTCCCCAAAGGGGCCTACGTCACCGTGCTCCCATTTGGAGCGGAGCCTCATTAAGCAAATCACACACACACACACACACACACACACACACACACACACACACACACACACACACACACACACACACACACACACACAATTTTTTCTTTTTATTATTCTGTCTTGCTTGTTCGCCGTTGCCCGCCTCAGCGAGGTAGTATCAGGAAAAGATTCTTGAATCTTAGAGTATAAATCCTCGCTTGGTTCCTCGCCCTGTGTATTTCTCTTGGAAAGTATTATGCAAGAGAGGAAGAATCCCATTCCCCTACCCTCCAACCCTCTTAGTTACTTACGACACGCAAGATATACCAGGGTAGCGTTCTTTGTCTCCTTATCTCCAGGGATAACATTTCCTGTGTTTATCATAACTCTTGAGACCATGCAACATACCACCGTGTTTGGTCTAGGAAGCTACCGCGTCGTCACCTGATACCTCAAGCTCCTTATGGTGATGACAACGACTCTTATGGCGTTGATATCCAAGGTCATTATCTCATTAACTGTTAAGAGAACTTAAGGTATGGAATTGATTGACTGAAATGATAATCACGAAAAAGAATTATGTACTTGTTCCCATCTGTTATCAGATTAATATTACATCCCAGATGAAGGCCACGGTACCGTGCTTGAAATGTACTAAAATCTGTATAACACAAACTGTCAAACTCACTGTCAGTCAAAGTTAGCAGTATACTTGTTTATGACAAACACAGTTGACAAGTTATCATCCATGCTTGTTATATGAGTGTTGGGCTATCAATCTCTAAATGTCATGATCCGTAAATATTGTGTTCGCTCCACAAACGGTCAGTTGTATTCTAAAACGCGAAACTTATGCAGAACAGGAGTTCCAGTCACGGATGGTGAGAGGAATGAAGGATGGGGAGACGTTCTTATGACTGAGATTTAAACAAAGCTCTGGTAACCGATGGCAGTAGCATGCAGAGTATCTGACCTCACGCTGACTGGATAGATGTACCTACTCTTAAAAGCACTGATCCTTATCTGAAGCAGACGGTCTATAATGAACAATAAACATGATAAGAAGGGAAGCTGGATGTGTGGGCTGGCTCGTTGCTAAAAGAGTCTAATTTTAGCTTGGATTCTGTCATGGAGAGCTTGGGTGCACTGGGAGGTGTGGGCACATTTTCTCTCTAAGAGATTGATGTTCCATGTACTTACGTCCTTCGCTCTGGGAGTAGGTGACCACTCTTGAGGGTGAGGGGACGGCCATGATTACGGAATAAAATGCCAGTTCCCGTGGAAAAAAGAGAATCGTCAGTTTCACAGACGTTACCACTTACTTTTCATTCTTTTCGTTTACAATTGATTCCTCTACTATTTCTCTTAAATAGTCATAAGATTTTTTCTTTAAGGAAAGGAACGTGGAAACACATCATTGCATTTCATTCTTACTATATCTTATCTCCGCCAGGAATCTCTTCTTCTTGTGAAGAAAGCTGGATGATCTCTCTCTCCCTTTCTAACTCATAAATTTTTCAAGTTCTCAGCCAAGAATACATCAGAGTACTACAAATCTATATTTCCCAAATTCCGTTTTGATAATATTTTTTGTCTCTCTCTCTCTCTCTCTCTCTCTCTCTCTCTCTCTCTCTCTCTCTCTCTCTCTCTGTCTCTCTATCTATCTCTCTATCTATCTATCTATCTATCTATCTCTCTATCTCCCTCCCATTGCGTTACGGGAAAATGAAATAAAAGAGAGAGATAAAAAAAAAAACTACGAATCTATGATAAAATGATCTTGGACTAAGAGACAATCCGGACATCCAAGTAATCTAATGTTAGCCTCGAGTGATGTGGTAATGCAATCTTCACCTTTTCCGATGAAGACGAAGGAAGAGAGAGACATGAGATGAATGCAGATGGCTGGAATTCACATAAATGATTGATGTCAATGAAAGTGCTAAACGCAAACACAGTTTTATTTGCTCTAAGTGTCTGAAATTACTAGCAAGTAATTACATGGCCAGGATTATCTTCATATAAAAGGACCTTTAGTGATTACTCGAACGGTAATCAATTACCTTCAGGTACAGGGGCCAGATAGGAGACAGAATGGTATGCCTAAACGCACCTGAAAAAAAATGACAGAAGACAGACTGATACACCACCCGTATAACTGGACGGTAATAAAACCGTCAGTTCCCCACTGACGGAAGCAGCGGCCGTCATCGCAAATCAATAATATGCAAATGAAATCAGCGCCCGTAAGGGATTTATATACAATATTCTCAACCGTGGCCACGGTCGTCAGGAAGCGTTAGGAGGAGAGGATGAGACTATATGAAAAAGAAAAAATATGTGGTAGGACATGAAAAAATATATGGTAGGGTATGAAAAAAATATGTGGTAGGATATGAGAAAAATATGTGGTAGGATATGAGAAAAATATGTTGTAGGATATGAAAAAAATATATGGTAGGATATGAAAAAAAAAATGTTGTAGGATATGAAAAGATTTATGTGGTAGGATGTGAAAAGAATATGTGGTAAGATGAGAAAAAGAGATGAGAGGAAAGAATGGAACAGGAATGGAAGAGAGAATGGGATAGGAGTGAGAGAGGCAAGCGTGGATGTGGTGGAGAGAGCTGTGGTGTAGTAGTCGTATATACCTATGATAGGAGAGCAAATTCCTCAGCTGTGGTAGTACTGGAGTCAAACCCCCAACACATCGGTACGACCTTCCAGTACGACTACGACACGATCCTCCAACACGGAGGAACGACCCCCCCCCCCGAGCACACGTACGTGTGTGTGTGTGTGTGTGTGTGTGTGTGTGTGTGTCCTGGTAGAGAGTGCAAGGTGACCCGGTGCTCCCTCCACAGGGCACGGGAGGCACTCTGCCTGATGGCCGATCACGGGACCGAGTCCCCTCGCTGTTTATCTTTTTACGAGGCGGCTCCATCGATCCATTTTCTTTCCTCCGTTTTCCGCGGCAGCGTCACCTTCCGTCGTAAATATTCATACATGCGTCGCTGGCTTCGTTCAACAACGAAGAGCGAACACATCCGTCAAACTCTGGAACCGTAATTCAATTTATGTTTTTTTTCCCTTTTAACCTCATTACCTCTAACTGGGGTAATCAACGTTAACTCCAGCTCGTTAAGCGAGATAAACGAACACCGTTCATGACAGGCTATCAACGGTAATGACAGGCGATGACAGACTATGACGCATTATGACAGGGAATGACAGTCTTTGTCAGACCACGCACGGACACGACGAGCTACGATATGTTTTGACAGCAGGATATGACACTGAGAGGACATGACCAGGGTATTACAATCTATGACAGGTTTTGACAGCAAACTATGACACTGAGAGGACATGACAGGGATACGACAAGCCATGATAGGTTTTTACAGCAAATTATGACACTGAGAGGATATGACAGACTATGACAGGTTACGATGGGCTATCATAGGCATTGGCAAGCTATGACAGATTGTAACAAGCTACGGCAAGTTATGACAGTCTGCGATAATCAGATGGTATAGGCAATGACAGACCATGCCAAGCAGTGACAGATCATGACAGGGCTGAGGTCACACACACACACACACACACACACACACAAACAAGCAAACACATACACACATACATATACACAAACACACACATACACACACACACACACACACACACACACACACACACACACAAAAGCACACACACATACACACACACACACACACACACACACACA
>JAYMFT010134288.1:0-27043 GCA_038088735.1 Panulirus argus
CAAGTGTGAGAAACGTCCTACAGTAACAACATCTGCAACAAGTGTGAGAAACGTCCTACAGTAACAACATCTGCAACAAGTGTGAGAAACGTCCTACAGTAACAACATCTGCAACGAGTATGAGATTGTCCTGAACAGAGGGAGTACTCGACCAACCACAGACCCATACTAGTTAACAATACTCCTTTTTCGTTCTTATACTTCGACTGACATCTGTCCTGTTGGCAATCGACAAATGTCGGTCCTCTTAAAAGGTCTGCCCGCTTCTCGATGCCATTTACCGTTCCATATCCACGTAAAAAGACTTATTAAAGTCACCTTCCACCGTAACGGGAAGCATTTCTGGATGCTGAGCATATAATCTCTAAATCAAGCCTTCTGGCACAACAGCTGGCAGAGTTACCTGTTAGATGTCACTCTTCTTTATTATACTGTTACACTTCTCAGTAGCATTTCCTAAACCTCTTTACTTACTTTACGTCTGTAATATAATAACATTCGGTTGGATACTGTGTACAAAGAACTGTAAATTAAGACAGTAGGTCATCAAACTTTGCAACACTCCTGACCATTCGATTTGTGTGTGTGTACACACCACACTGGTGTCTATATATCCAATTACATCTATTAGAAAAAAAATCATTCTCTCTCTCTCTCTCTCTCTCTCTCTAACTTCCCTCCACCGTATTATCAATTTAAGTTTTGACACTGTGATACTCCCGGCCTGGCCTTCAGCAAAGTAGTAAAATGTAATTAATTTCTTCGACCTTTTCTTGACGTCAAAGGAGCCGACACAAACACACAGACACACACACACACACACACGCAAAAACACTTAACTGATAAGCAAAACAGACGTCCATTTTTCACGATAAGAATGACTTTAACAGTGTCGCCAGAATGGCTTCTTTTTTTTTTTTTCATTTTTAGAATGACAGTGATTTTAGCGTTGCGAGAGACGAGAGAGTTTATGGAATCAACATCGTCAGATATTTACATGTTCCCCTGTGGTGCATATCTACAGCCGCGTTGCGGTATTTGATATACACAAAAGTTTGTCATGCCGGTAAACTAAAGCGTTTATTCTCTTTCATTTACATATCTGTATTGGAGTTTTACACCGGCAACTGTATTAGTACAAGTCAGTACCAAGTCAGAGAGAGAGAGAAACGGAATGATGGGAAAAAACGTCATTCAAAATCTTAAATTTTTTCTCACGAATGCAACGGCAGGAAGTAGGTAATCATGAGGAAGGAGGTATAGTTCTTCCCACGTTAACACTGAAACATCGGATTGTCCCTTGAGATCCAGGCACTTAGTGTTACTAACAAGACCATTCATTAAATCTACTATTTGCGTCGTCCACTTGTTATATATACAGAGGTTGGGCAAGCCCCATCTCTAAGTGGTCAGGGAGTCATAACACTTATCAAAGTTTGACACAAGACGTAGGCTCAGAGATAGTGTGAACTGAGTCTCATGTTCAAACAAAAAGGTCATTCACATGCACCCACTCACCAAAACACACACACACACACACACACACACACACACAGACAAAAACGACACTAAACTAGGAAGTAAAATTACACCAGAAATTGAGCGTTTGTTGTTACAATATTCACGCCTGTACACGCGTCCTTCCGTCCCATTTCAAACTATTCCTTTCCCTACCCCACAGCATTTATCTCCTCTCTAAAACCTCCCCAAAAACGAAAAAAAATATCAAAATTTTGAAATGGCTGCGCGATATTTTTTTTTTCTTCTATAACCTCATTGATAATGTCGTTAAAGCAAGCTACGGAGAAGACTTCGACTTCGGTACATTGATCTCTTAGACGTGTTCACTATAAACACCTGTCCAGTGAATGGACTTACGCGTTGTGGATTTAAACGGCGATTAAAAAAAAAAAAGCCAATAATGCCATCAACTATACTTAAACGCCATCTCGTCTCACACGCGATATCATAATCATGTGTTGTATGAACGGAACACGTATTGGGAACGTTATGCGTCATTCCCACGTACAACAATCAGGCGATGTCTAGCTATCGCGTGACGTCGAATTCCTACGTACGACCGAAAAAAAAAAATCCATCAGTCTTTCCTATCGTGAAAGCCTAATGCTTAAATATAACAGTAATTTTCTTCGTTTACCTACTACCTACGTATGAAATATCACGTCAATTACTTTCAAATGGTAATCGTTATGACCAGGATTGTATGCAGATTATATTGGAATACCTATTTTTAATACTGAGGATCATTATTCTGTGGCTATCACATTGAAAACGATTCAAAAGGAGAATACGAATGTTTTGAACTACATTTCATAAAGCTGTATACGCATAGCGTACAGCTACGCCCGAGTGATGTGGTTTCATAAGTTATCGTTCCTGTTAGTTCCAGCACCCACCCACGCTGGGGCTAGCCCAAGTGGATCGTTATCAAACCGGCCAGCAACTCCAACCCACGTAATCCTCCGCCAACGGTTGCTTGCCCATAAAGCCACCGCCGCTGTTCAAACCAGTCATTCGACGCACGTCACCCTGGCCATTCACCCCAGACGAGGATGGCTCTCTAGTCCAGCCAGTCAGTTCGCTTCGGTCCGGTCACCCATCTAATAACCCAGACTTGCCAGTCACCCAAACACAACCTGGATGCACCACTCATCCCATGATTGGGCAGGATATGGCGAGTTTGACGCTCCTTTTCAGACAGAAGCGTAGCTTCCACATCTTACAGACAGAGTAGTGATGGGCAACATCGATGACGCCACAGCCAAGTAAGTCAGTGCACCTTCGACACGACACAACAGGATGGGATATGGGTAACTCCGATACGACAGTGGGGTTGGAGAAGGGTCTTCAAAACGCTATAGTTGGGTATGAAAGAGTGTTCGAATGACCTAAAAAACTGAGCAGGTCTAGTGGGGGTGTCGACATTCACTAAACGGTAGGAGTTGGAACACGAGACACTACGCGGCCGGGTTGGAAAGACATGGCTACGATTCTGGAGTGTGGTACTTGGCAACTATTTCCGTCATGGAAGCGAAGAACGTTTACATAAAAACGCCGAAACAGCAGCATTCCTTGCGTCTTGCACAGTCGCAGGCCCACGAAGTGCAAAACCTGCCTTACCTGCAACGTAAGCGAAAAAGGAATCTATTAGAAGTACAACATTGGCGACATCGAACTATACACCAAGCTAGTATTCAAGCCAGGTATTTCCATGTGTCACTGATACATGATGAGCAATGATGAGTTATCGGTATCTTACCTGTTTACGATGGAGAACGCGACCTTGGCGTCGCAGTCGGTCGGATCCATCGGTAGGCCTTTGAGACCGAAGACCACCGTGCCTGCAATAACACATACGTTAGTGACTCCATACAAAAATCTCTTGTATTTAGTTGTATTTATAATTTATCAACTGGTTTCAATGCAATTCCCAGAGTTCTTTAATAATCCATAGAATTTTTTTTAAACACTTGTTGATGGAGCAGGCCACTGACGACGCCAGTATATGTCTACTATGGCTTTACAGAATCTAGCAGGTCGCTGGATAATGCGGACATTTACGGGATTAGAGTTATCAAAAAATTAAAAGAATTTGCAGTCACATCACAAACAAAGGTTACTGAAATGGATCATAACTGGCATATAAAAATTGCAGACAGATAATGGTCTTATTTACCACCACTTGTCCTATCATTTACCTCATCCTCCAAACCTTGGCCTATTTTGATGTTC
Source organism: Panulirus argus (assembly GCA_038088735.1). NCBI lineage: Eukaryota > Metazoa > Arthropoda > Malacostraca > Decapoda > Palinuridae > Panulirus > Panulirus argus. The sequence continues at coordinate 3,754 of JAYMFT010134288.1, forward strand.
AGAGTGATCAGCAATTAAGATCCTCTACTAGTCTTAAAAAAAAATGAGGGTAATTTCCCATGATACGGTGTCCATAACTTAAAAAAAAAAAAAAAACACCAGATGCAGCTTAAACCACACACAAAATCCTCATCAAATCACGGGGACTACCGAGTACGATCGTTTACAATTACGATGGCATAATTTCCAGAACACCTAAGGATACTTGAGCATATATTCTTGTCAGGTTTTCTTTAACTCCCTATGTAACACTCAGTCTCAGTCAAAAGTATCAAACTTCCCTAAAACATTGTGGAATTAGCGTTTACGTACGAACTCGTCAGCAAGTCTAAGCAAAGTACAGCAAAATCAGCTATTGCTAAAGAATCTAACAATATCCTTTCCTTACGTGAAACCTGAAGTCCCTCTACCACAGTACACTCAACTCTTCTCTCTTCTGTTCGTCACTCTGCAGCGGCAAAGCTTCGCGGATCAACTCACACTCCGCAACTACGTTCTTGTCGTGCGAGCGCGCCGCCGGCAAGGACATTATGAGCCTTGATTGCGAACCCCGAACGAACCAACTTATGAAGCAGCTCGAAGCAAGGGTCGGATCTTCACTGCTTCGGATAGCGTTGTTTCATTACGCTGATGACACTTTAGTAATTTCTTAGACAGATAAGTCGGATATAGAAGCGTCTGATTTTCCATATTACTGAACCACTTAATAACATTACCTGTACTGATAATTATGGATGCATCTTGAATTTTATCTAACTTTTCTTTTTTCTTCAAAAATAACGAATAATAGTAAAATCTTAATCCAGAGCTAGTCACTACCGAGAAATACTTCCATGTCCGACGTCTTCCACGTAATGTCATATCCTTGAGGAGTTATCTTTCCAAGTCTACGCTTCTATTTCCTCTTAAAAAACTAAGAAAGTTATCAGGTAAAAACTGAAGAAAGTTTTCATGCTTCATGTTAAATGAAGCAATTTTCGGAGCATGTTTAGCCCTCATGAATCGACAATTACATGCTAAATCATCACTTTCGAACAATGTCGTACTCTATAACGACCAATAAGTCTCATATCACCTATCATTAGCGTCTGTTGGCAACTTCTGATAAGACATTAAATCTACCACAGTACATATTATAATCTAGCACCTCCATATTGAACGAATAAAATACACGATATCCTTCGCAAGAATTAGCATTGTTCTAAGACATAGAAAGACGAGTATTATAAATAAAAGAACTTGTTTTTAAGTTATATATGCTGCACAAAACCTCTACAGCTCGTGTTCATATGATGAAAACTTGTTTGGTAAGAGCATTTACATATTAACGTAGTTCAGTATCTATTTATTTTACGAGGACTTTCCAGAAAATAGGTAAGGAGATTTTCAAAGACCACTGAATTAATTTCTTTAACACTGAGAATTTTCATTTCCATCACCCTCATGGTTCTAACCCGTTTCGCTTTATTTACAACAACCACAAAACACTTGTATCCCAAGACTGATTAAGCTTGAAAATAACTGTCCTTTAGCTACTCATAATCATCAACCCTCTTTGTCAACCTTACTTCCATCGAGACGCATCCATCCTCTTGTTGTCTGATAGCAGTACATTCATTTTCTACACTTTATTAGGAAAAACACGCTCTCCTCTGTAAGATATGTGGAAAATTAAAAAAAGTTTCTACAGTAGTTATAATTTACCCATCTTAAACGAGACCAGACAAAAACACAATTTGTACTCCCATCTTCAAAGACGAGAAGGATAAGGTACTTTTGTACTCTGTCCAGTGGTTTCCAAATTCCTCTTTGTCTGTCTCCCTATAAACATATCAAAGCCATTTCCTTATGGCCAAGCACATTCGTTTCAAGCGAGCATATTTTAGGAGAGCACCACTGGTGTACAATCAAATCATATGAATTCAACCTCCTAATATGTTAGTGCATACGCGAGGTATGTAGTAACTCGCGTTTCTATGATTACTCAGGAAAATACTGACAAAAGACGTTAAGGTCAGAAACTAATCCTAAGTTTAGGGACCATGGTACCTTTACATCCATTCTGAGATAATGTCAATATTTTTGCTAAAATAATTCACGAGTCTTGTGTCCATGATAATCCATAACATATCCTCACTCCATACAAACACACAATATTGCATACAAGAGTTATAGCAATACACCTACAATTATTTATAACACAATTCCCCCAATTTTAAAAATTCATCCTACGTGCAGAGGAGAATACAAAAAATGCGTATTTCACCAGACCACAAAATATTTAACCCCCTACCTAAATAAATAATCCAACAGAGAAAACGTAAAAATGTACTTCACTTCTACAAATACATTAACTGTGGAATCTCAATTCTTTTTGTTATGGAACTGTACGATTTATTGTGGGCAGTTAACTAAAGTCGGGGGAACACAGTTGAAGTTGTTCTTTCTTGTCCTACAATGGTAAATGAATCGATAGTGACAAAAAAACAATAAAAATGGAGGGAAATGTGGATATTCACGTATGTGGTGAAAAATCAGCACCTCTGAAGCCTATACCAAGTTCCTATGACAGACGAAATTTACAGTACTGTCGAGGCTATTCCGAAAAATTTGATTGGTTACATCCACTTCCTGGGCCTGAGGCCCTCTCTCAGATTCAAGCTTCTACACAACCCTCCAAACATCAGTGTCCCTCTAAACATCAGCGCCGGTGGCTACTTCAACATCCCTAACACTGACATGCATGGGCGCAAACCACGTACACCTCCACTTCAAAAGCAGACGGTAAGCTTCCAAACATACTGTGTGATCATGCCACGTCGTCCCACGACGCTGGCCAACCAACGAGACCAGCATCCAACACCACCTTGGGCGTGATGATCACCTCGTGCCAACCCTAACCTGATCGAAGAGACTGATGCGGAAAGAGAGCCTTGAGCGACGACGAACACTGTCATGATTGATAGTGATGGAAAGCCAAAGCACGAGGCTAAACGCCCAACACAGAGCGTGCGTGTGTGTGTCTTCCGTAAAGCACACACGTAAAGGAACTCAAGGGAGACATCCAAAACACCATCCTGCAGTTCCTCAAACAGCAAACCTTAAGAGATGACGGCGGATGAAAACTGGATACCACTTAAAGAAGAACATTGCAACATCAGTGAATAAACACATCCCATACTGAATGAACAAGGTAAAACGTGACCTCTGACAGATCAACTTGAAGAGGCAGATGACAAAACGAAACACGACGATGCACTGTGAAGCAAAATCTACCAACTCCATTCAGCTTCAAAATATACACAAACATGTGTGAAATAATGTCAGACAAGCGAAGCAGGCCCACCACCAGCATCTGAACAAAATCAAAAGCAGATAGTCTACAAAACAACGCATAGTCTTTCAAGTCATAATAAATTCTGAAAAGAACAGCTATTTGATATACACCACCTTGACAACTGGCACCAAGGCCCGTGCAAATGACCGAAGGAAAAGCAAAGACCCTCTATCACCTTTTCAACTTAGCGTTCACCATGGAGCAAAGACTCATCCCCAGATGGTTTAATACCACACCTGGAAATGGGAACAGAGGTATCGCCAGACACCTGGCAAACGTCAACAACTCCAAAGCCCCAGGGCCAGAATGGAACACCAACAAAAAATCCTTCATACTACAGTCCAAGAACTAGCACCGGCATTGAGATTCATCCTCCAACACTCGTCTGTCAATGTTGTACTGCAGGAATATTTGACTAAGGCACTGGTTTCATCAGTATACAATAATGGAGGCGAGTCCCTGACACTAACCACCTGTAAAATCCTTTAACGTGTGGTCCCGAGCTACCTGGTGAACCATATCTTCATGTGGGGCAGCATGAACAATTTCCAACAGGGCTTCAAGCTGAACCTCTCCTCCGAGACCCAACTAATCACAGCAATACATGACGGTGTGCGGTGTCTTCATCGATCTAGCGAAAGTTTGCCTCATCCTGTTGGAGTTTAGCAAAGCCTTCGGTGCTGCTCCCCACCTACGTACGCCTCCTGCTGGGGTTAAAACATTCTGGTATTAAAGGCCATACCATGTCATGGATAGAAGGGTCTCTTACGAAGAGAAACCAGCGCACATCAGTAAGTGGAGGCACTTCTACCTGAGAACATCTCATCGCAAGGTAGCGGCCTTAGTCCAGTGGTCTTTCTGATGTACATACACGAACAGTTACCAAAATCACTTTTCCTGTGACAGTATCATCTACTGAGATATGAAATCACAAGAAGGTACTGAGAAACTGAGAAACTACATCATGGCTTCCATATTCTACAAGAGTGCTTCAAGACATGGCTCGTATAGTTCAATGCATCAAGGCGCTTCGTGATCAGGGTCACACCCAAGAATAAACACTCAAGCTTTTACGACAACAGCAGAGATGTGAAGAACTTGATAAGAATTAAGACACACGACAGTTATGGTGACACCGTTTTGGATTTGAAACTGTCACCACTTTGGAAAGATCCGGGCCTAGGGCCTAGTCCAACAGCAGCCTGTAAGATTTCAAACCCGATGTCAAAGCTGGAGACTACCGCTCCATCGTCAGACCCAAGTCGGTGTGTGGATGCCTTGGGTGGACATTTGCTATTCCTTTCTGAGCAAGCTTAGAGTCTAGATCAACGTATGCAAGAGAGCTGACCTATTCGTACCAACATAATTCCAATGCTGTGTAAACGCATACCATCATTATCCTACCGAAGGACACTGTGAGTGTGGAATCAGATACCAGCATCTGCAATGACTGCCACAGCTTTCTAAAGTTTCCAAGAGGCTGTACTAGTCATCATTAAGGACCTTCAGCCTCCAGCCAGCCTAGCCATCCTGTAAACAAGTGTCGAGATGCCCTGTCAGTAATCTGCATCACTATGCACCTCAACTAACAGCGATATAGATGCACGGTTGGTTGAATCTGGAGACCCAGCATGTTTATAGAATGCACAATAAGTGATACCCCACGGCTCAAAGTATACCTTATTTCAGCGTTTTGGCATCACGATGAAGACTGATGCTATCGTGAAGCGAACGTACATAAATCCCTTGCAACGGAATGCAAACATGTTTACTGTTCGTTCTTCGCCTTGTGGAAGCGGGTTGCAGACGTCGATGTTTGTTGCATCGACTAGAACTATGAAAATTAAGGTAAACATCTGTTGGCGAGGAAAGTTACTTGAGATTTATTTTTCAAATCACCACTGATAAACATCCTATTTAATTTTGCGTTAATTAACCATGCATTTTCCCTGATCTCTAGAGACCCCGCCACTATCGACTTACTTATTACCGTCCCCAAGTCGAAATTTATGCTACACAATAAATCCTACTAGTGTATACGAATGTCTCATAGATCCTTCGTAAGATTAATGAGGTCGCGGCATTGGAGTAGGCTTTTACCAGAGGGTATTCACTGCCACTTATAACAGGGTTAGCAATTACTTTAAATATCAGGTCCCAGGATACAATAAACTAAGATCTGAAACTTTTATGAATATTCATGCTTGATAGTAAAGATATCCTGTTTGCATATGATACCAGACTGAACGTTAGGTGGCAATCGTAAGGTTGGGAAGTACCTGTGATTCATCGAGGCCTTTGGCAAGGTAATGAAAGCAACATATCCCTCCAAAACCTATCAAATCTAATACTATATATGGCCCTGATTAGGTCATATACTTACACTTGCCACTGAAAAGAATAATGTGTGCTATCCCACATATGTGGAGTGGCTGTTCATGGGGCAGCCACTGTCCTTTGTTCGCTTACCATCGAGAAAAGCTAACGCTTGTACATCCACGGATGTGCTTAGATCATGCAGACTAAAATAATCATCTGATAAATCTCGGCTGTTACAGATGGTTAGCTGAGGTGCTCCTAATAATTTTGGTGGCGCTTTCTACGTGTGTTCTACCTAATGGTATGTTAAGCTCACTTTTTTTTTCCCTGGCTCTCACAGCCCTCGCTGAGAACGCATCATTCAGGAAAGGAGAATAAAATTCAATGCTCCATATCACGCTCGCCACTCTTACTCCGTTCTCTAAACGCTTCAAAACCAAAGCAAACAAATTCTCTTAATACTCGAGGCTATAACACCGATGCGGACCTAAACTTGACATTCACCACCATTTGTCCCATAACTTACCAGGTCCTCCAGCCACATCTTTCCCTATTTTGACTTTCAGTGACTAGCAGTTAGACATATCCTCTTTAACGCTGAGGAATCTCAGTAATGTTTAACAATATGGTGTCCAAACCATGCAAACAACCCTAGATGTAGCTCAAGCCTGGGTTTAAAACCACCTTACAGCCACCTACTGGATCAAAGATTCAAGTTGAATTTCCTTAACTCCCGACGTGATCATCAGTCGGCCTCAGTTAAAATCCTTAATCTATCCCAATTTCCAAAGCTTCATGTGAATTATAAACGAACTAAGCAGCCGGGAACACACGGAACAAGTCAGGGCAAATGACACCAAAATTACCTGTGGTTAATTAAACAATCTATCAAGTTCCTTCTGTTACATATGATCTACAGTCCCTCATAACCCTCTTCTCTCTTCTAGTCATCGCTTTGTAGCCACAAGACTTCGAGAATCGCGACACAGTTTTCCACAGGGCAATCCTTGTTGCGCAGAATATATGACGTCAGAATTCCGTACGTTTTCTTTGGTGACTGTATCTTTTAGAAAATGTGGTGTAGGTATAAGTGATATAATTCTACTTATTCTGTTGTTCAAACCAGTTCTACGAATCATGAGTAAAGTAATAATTTCACAAGTTGTCGGTCAGGATGCAGAATTACAATTCTTCTAATAGTCTGATATACATCAGAAGTCTTACTTCATGATATACTATCCTTCAGTTCATAGTGACAGACATGGCTTAGTCATGGGAGAATTAATGACACGGAAGGTTCTTGATTTCCCTCTACTTCACGGAGAAGTGTAGGATGAGAGACGTATCATATTCATATTTCTACTGCTAACTTACACCAACTTCGTTGATTTTAAATTTCCATCGTAAATCTGACATTAAATGACAATAAACTGTAAAAGATTATAAATAAATTCAAGTCCGCCCGTACTAACATTTACCATAATCATTCGAAAGACTTCCTTTCACCCAGCGAACCCACTTGAGGTAAGGGTGTCATAATTTGGAATCCACTAAAAGGAGAACATCCTCGAAGTCAAGTTTTGCGAGGGAGTGTTACCCCCTAGAAACCCATTCAGCATGGGATTGTGTTGCCATCTCCAACTCACTCGACGTGGGTGCTGCCCTTCTAAACATGGCGTAATGGCGTTGTCTTCCCGAATCCAGTCAGTGTAGAGGTACTCCTACCATCAGCTCTCTCGAACAGGGAAGTTATTGCTTCTGAACGCCTGAGGTGAATGGTTTTGCCCCAAGAATAACCACTGCGGGACAGTTCTCCTTTGAACGCACTCGGCCTTGGAGTTCTGTCCCCCTAGAATACATTTGGCGTGGATTGTTCCGCCACTTCTCAATCCATCCAGCATGGATCATGAACTCAGTATGGGTACGATATCTCTAACCCACTTCACGTGGGGAGGGGGTGTATTCTCCTCTCCCATCCCAACCAACCAGATATCCGTCAGAGTTCTGCCCCTCAACCTCCGGGGAGATTCTGTGCTTGGGGAGTGTCCGTACCCACCGCTTGCCATGAGTGTCGCCTCGAATCTTCTAACACCGTGCAAGAGCTGCGCTTCAAACCCACTCTGCATGCGAGTGCTGTTCCCTTAAGCTCACTCGGCGTCCTAGCGTTGCCTACCAAGCCTACTCGGTGTAAAAAGGTCGGGTCTTTCCCTCCCTCCTCACTCGTCCTGCGAGGCCCTTAGGCAAACTCATCTTTGCCCCCTTTTAGTTTGCATGTGTGATATTCTACTGTTTGGGGGTGATTAAGGCTAATCGAGGACGTTCTAGCGATGCATTTGGCTCTCTCTGCCTTCAGAGAGAGAATGATGGTGAGTGCACAGGAAGGCATATCGTATTCGGACGAGACTGTTGGCGTTTTTCAATGTACGTTAATCGTTTTGTCCTTAAGGAGTCTACGTTCTAGTCCCTGTTCCCTTATTGATATGCAGGTCTTGAAGTAACTCGTTGTAATATTACCAATACTGCCGTTACTTGTGGTAATAGTGACATGCTCTACCTGACAAAGTAAACTGAAACAAGACGTGAAATGAAATAGCTTTTGATTATGAAAAGCCACCAAGTCAGACACAGTTATAAATCGATTCTAAATGTTTTCGAACGATACTGTGCCAATGATATCACGCAGGTTATGGCCTGACCACCACTACTGCAGTGGTAGAATCCTTTTGCATGACGAAGCCTGACTGCCCCCACCCCCCCCACCCCCACCCTCCCACCGAAGCCCCAGCTGATCATCAGTGTTCATTTGAACAGATGTCGTCATTTCCACCGAGTTCAGTGTAAGACAGAGTCACCACATCATCCAACCGTCTGGGGTAGAGTTCCTGAGCATTACTACCGGGCCAGCTCCGTGTTAACCTAAACTAGGCTATCAATTGCGAGGAGACTTCTTGGACCTCTGGAGCGGCTTCTTCTTCTTCCTGAGAGGAAAAGACATTCCCTGAAAGACACATGGATGCTGGAGGACATCACGTTCCCAAAGAGCGACCGTGCTCGCGAATGGGAATCGTGCCCGTGGCGATACCAGACGCTTCCGAAGAGCTTTCCTGCTTTTAAATGGATTTTATATTCATGAAGCGAAATCACGCTCCTAAAGGAGGAGAGAGAGAGAGAGAAAAAAGAGAATGTCGCTTCTATAACAATGTTATCTTGCTGAAGGGGGTATATATATATATATATATATATATACCGCGATCAGAGTTTCTCATCCCAAAAGAGAGTTGAACTCTATGCAAAGTCCATATCATTACTGACGTTTATACCTCCTAACTTCATAGAGTGAAATACTATTATGCAGTCAGTATGTAGACGATTCCATCCAGTGTAAAGTACAATAGAGCCTTGCATTACCTTTAAAAGTATTCAATCCTGCTGCAGGAGCTATACAGTTCAGATCCACGTCTTAAGAATGTTAAAGGACGTTCTTCGTTGCCTCGATGGCAGTTTGAAATATTAACTGATGACCTCAGTCAGATATCAAGCAAAGAAGAACGACTGATTCTGATGCCTCAATGAATCATACAACGAACATATTCCAAATATTCTAAACTATATAGCTTACGAATACTTCCAATATGTTCGTTGTAGAGTCGTTCGAATAACAAAAATTATGTCCCTTTTGTTTCTGTCACGATTCGCATACCTCACTACATATCCTTGGAACTTGAGGTCATTTGACATGTAGTCTTGTGGACCACATAATACTAAACGTTGTAGTTACCATGTAGAATGAGTTTCTATAACCCTTTCGGAGGTACGAAGAGTACATAAACTGAAAGTCACGTTTACTCTCCTCTGTTCTGTGCATCTCACAGTCCAAGGAGAATATTCTGTGCAGATTGGCTTAATCATTTCGTGGAACTCGTAATACCTCAGGAAACTGTTGGACATACGCTATGCAACACAATTCATGTTAATCTCCAGCAAATGTTTCTTGCGTATATTCCACATGAACTAGTTACGAAGGTTGAGCCCCCTCTTTTTCCAGCAGTGATACGGCCTTAAGAATAATTAATCTAGAGAAAGAGTTATGAGTTTCCTAAATTAAGGACGTTGTTATAATGAGGACATGTCATTCCCAGCAGAGGAAAAGGAAAAAAACCTTCCCCACTTGACTTAATGTGAGACTGAGTCATATGTTTAATTCTCTGAACTCTTTGACTCCAGTTATATCTATTTTTTTCTTTATCTATGGTAGAATTACTAGACATATATATATTTTTCATGTTAGCTGAGACGGCACAGGCAACTGAAGCACTAATCTAGGCGATCTTCACCTTTCACAGTTATCTAATATGACATAATGACGAAAAAATATGAGCATACCAACCTCGTAATGTGAACAGGTCATTCTGTTACTTGTTGTTCACTTGTGTGAAAATAGTTTTTGAGCTGAGTGTACTCGAATATGAGGAAATGGAACATACAGCAGGTATGAAAATAACTAGACTCAAAAAGGGAAGTTGAGAAACGCAAGTAAAAAAGGACCAACTGTGAATTGGTGAGAAAAGTTGCTTGAAAAAAAAAATCTTTGGGAAGGAAAGGGATATTGAAATGTAATCCTAAGCAAAGCATTAAGAGATATATAGTTTAAAAGAATCAAGATTTATCGAAAGATTATATGATCAAAATGTATAAATCTGGGGACAGAAGTGATGAACGCTGGAGAGAACGAAGAAAGATAATTAGGGGAAAAAAAAAACTGGATTGTTAGAAAGGGGAAAATATTAACAACAAAAAAGTGTGGGCAGAATAGGGGTGCCAAGGAGGGGCAGGTGCTGAGTAGGGTGATTTGTGAACGAGGCAATTAATTAGGAAGGAAGGTAAACCAGAAGGAGGCTTAAGTATAAGGGTCGGAGACAAGAGAGAGATATATGTGGGCTTAATGGCGAGATGTTGGGGAACGCAAGCTTGAGACAGGTGATGAGATAATCAAAAGCTACAAGACACACTGTTATAAAAGTGATACGCAACACCGTGAAAATTAATAAAACTACTGAAAGGTGAAATATCCATTCACATCTTTCTTCAGTCTGAGTAAAAGCACAGTCTACATGTTACGTAAAGGTAAGACACAGAACCAAGTCTTGAGAACGATGCTGGTTCCAGGGCCGAGTGGCTATAAACGCACGGGAGACACTGATCCGGAAGGACAGCCAAGCCAAGAGCCCGCTGAAGAAGAGCACAAATTGGATTGCTAGAATTAGCCAGATGACCAACAAGGTTAGTTGAGGGACTGTGGGAGACCAGAGGATGTAGACTGGGCTCTGAAAGGCTAGGACTTTGAATGACTTCTAAGCTCTGAAAAACTAAGCTTTGAATGACTTCTAGGCTCCGAAAAACTAAGCTTTGAATGACTTCTAAGCTCTGAAAAACTAAGCTTTGAATGACCTCTAGGCTCTGAAAGACTAAGATTTGAATGACAACTAGATTCTTTAAGATAAACACATTCAATGACAACGAGGCTCTGAAACACTACACGAGGCTCTGAAACACTACGCTAGGCTCTGAAAGACTAAGACTTTGAATGGCAAAGCTCTGCGAGGCTCTGAAAGACTTTGAATGACGAAGTTCTCACTGCAGTTGCATATAGCACCACTGAGTGGCTCATACACAACACATCTGGTTTAGACACAAGGTATATAATTTGTGTTAATCGTGTTTTATAACTCATCCTTGCCTTGCTTATTCCTAAACATATAAGGAAAGCTGTAATCGAGCAATACGGATTAACTGATTTGCAGAAACCTTAATATAGAAGTGATCTTCATTGACAGTATTGTATGTATATCGGTATTTTTGATTATCAGTTTTCAGGGTACCTGATGATAAGTGATATAAATCATGTTGGTCGTCGTCAATTCAATTAAACCACAATGTTGAGAAAGGCTTATTTATCATATAACTGTCGGTTTAAAAAGAAAAAAAAACAGTTTTAACATGCACTGCAATGTACCCTCACAAAAATAAATCTTTAAATCAAAAGTCTCTCGTTCTGGTATGTCTTTAGTCTATAAATGGAGAATCAACGAGCGCAGTGGATCATGATGATAAACCCACTCTACAAACATATATTCTGGGTCGAAGAGGACGTTAAACTCAAATGTTTCAGAGTTGTGGCTAACCCCGGACTGTGGTAGTAATCTAACCTTATCTAGGAAAACGTGGCTCCAAATGTGTCAATACCTAGCCATCACTCTTCATGACAATTATGTGGCAGGTGATGAAACTAGAACCAGAACACAGAGAGGAAGGAAGAGCAAAGCAAAAATCTAAAACTGCTTAAGAAACTGTATATCCAATGAGGCAAAAATTGTGCACAGAGTCAAAATGACAAGTTGATTAATACCATGAAGGAAATGAGTGTAGTAGGTGAAGAAAAATATTGGTTTGATGATAGCGTTAGGGCAAAGAAAGTACATCCACGTAACTAAATCATGAGAATGGACTGCAGGCAAACAACAGTAGAAAGAACCTAGACAAACAGATGCGTAGCGATGGGCAATGTATCCGTTCGTAGCTGAAGAAAAAATCCTAAACTATGAACTGGAGGCTACGGGGGTGGCGGACTGTGTAGATGAGGCATGTCCCTGCGGAGGGACACAAGAGGTGAGTGAAGACGTAGCAAGCATTACAAATGGAGAATAAAGCCACAGGAATTTACCATTAGGAAAGACTGGGACAGGGAAGAGAAGAGAGTATGGTTATTAGAGACTGAAACCTTGGGAACAGATGTAACATAAGGTCTGGAAGACATATACCCTGGCCGACAGGCTGGCGAGGTTCTCAGAGAACTGATGAGGGTATGTAGGAGTAAAGATGAGGAAGGATGAGGCGAATTGAAGAGGAGCAGCAGGAGAAATGGTGCAAGGCAAGATATAAACGGCCAGGAGGCAAGTGGTATGTCAAGACTGATGCTGGAGGGATTAAAGAGGACTGCGTGAAGTCCAGAGTCGAGAGAGTTAATTCACCGCGGCGCAGGAACGAGCAAGGAATAACTTCGAGATTAGTAACGCCGGTCGGGGAGAAGCTGGTGGCGCAGGGTAGAAGAGGGTCTTGTGGAAGAGAGACGCTGGACAGAAGGAAAACCGAAGAAGCGACTGCAATGTACGGGATCAGAACCAAGAGGGAGGGAAAGATTTAGGCGTCCAGGGAAAGGAATGATGTGTAACAGAAGACACCTGTGTCGATGGGAAGACTAAGAATGAGCTAAAGTAGCAGGTTATTGAAGTATTTCGTTAGTTATACTAACAAAGAATTTAACCGCAAGAAAGTGATTAATTTCCATTTCACAAAGGAGTCATGAACGGTTTTCTTACATTACTAACAAGGAAAAAGAATAAAAGAAAGCAGCAAGCATTCCAAGGCAACATGCAACGAGAGAAGCAGGTCAGGGGACCAGGAAAAGAGGAACCTGCCCACGACAGGTCACCGCAGGACTGACCTGAAGGAACACCTGGACAACAGGTCGCTGAAAGTCTTAGAAAATTAAGCTGTGTACTGCACAAAAGACGTCTGGCAAGTTGGGAGCAGATTGTTGAGAAGTTTGGGTTCTGGTGAATGAATAGGGAGAGCGGACTAGACGCTGGTCGTGGACTGGAATGACTGACAGGCAACGGCTGAAGAAACGATCGATATTCAGATGTTAAGGTGATTCATCTCACTACGCTCATGTCTATCATTATCGCTGATTGAATGTCGACCATCGGGTATTCTACGTCAGACTTTGGTGCATGAATGAGCTAGCCATCCTACACGTCTCTCTCTCTTAGATATTGGTCGTTCAAATGTATCCCCGCTCCTCATTAATTAAACCCAAAGCTGAAATATGTAAAATGTGCTTCCCATCTTCCCCACCACTGGTTTATGAGACAGGTTTTTCACCTCCTACAAAAATTCGTAAATACTCTTCCCTCGTCTCGTCTTTTTCCCTTCCCATAAGTCTCCCTATATTTCAATTATGGCCCGGCCTTGATGTGGACTTTACTCCGTGACTGAAGCCTTCATCATTTAAAAAGAATGAAGGCAGGTACTTAAATGAGTTGATAAATAATTGAATTATTCCACAATATTAGCAAGTATGATCAAGGGTCACTTACCATATTTTCTAACCTGAAGGATCTGCTTCACGCATTTACCACAAAATTCAGTTTCAGGTTCGGGCGCTATCTAGTCTGAGTGGCCTCGATGCCTCATATTCAACGAATCTATCGTAAAAGATACGAGATAGATTCTTATCTCGTAATATGACGTCTCTCTTCATTCAACACATCTCACATAAACTCGTCGTAAATCCAAAATTAACTTGTAAGAGATTTTTCTTCTTTTCTCTCGTGGAAAATCTGATAACTGTAGGTGACCTGGATATAGTGAATCCCATTAATACTCCTTACCAAGCCGTATGTTCAGAGCTGGGGCTTCTAACTTGCATAAAGCAATAACTGTCCCCCGTACCATCATGAGAATGTAGATTAACACAGAAAGGGCATTTTTCCACGCGGAATGCATCATGACGTTTGGTTTATCATATTCCGCCTGTGGAAGAATCACTCTCATGGGCAAGAATGTTAAGCTGTGGTCAGATATTTGCAAAAGCATTACCATTTTTTTCATGCCTCGTCATCACGGGGTCAGAGGTGACCAACGTTACAGGATCTGCAGGTAGGTTAAAACCAACATGTAGCTTTAATTCTTTTTCTTTACGAGAACTCGAACTAGTCATGCAATGATATCCAGCAGTCGTAAATTTAGACGTACCAGTTTTTCATGGGAAATGTATATAGAACAACGACCGTAGATATGTGAACGATATCTGAAGGTATCTCACAGCTTGGGTTTAGGTTTTACGTTCTTAGATGAACGGGTGTCCCGTTTGGAGACGGCCTGTGTTAAAAGCAAAACGTTTAAATTTTTTTCCCCCCTACTTGTCTGTTTCCCCCGATAAGATGCTTCAGTCGACTGGGAGTGGGTGAGTCCCGCCTTGAACGTGAATTCATCCCGTTATCTCCATCGGCATCATGTTATATATAGCAATATCCACCATTATGGTAGACTTGGTAGGATGCCTTACGCGACGATGTATAAAAGTAGGTCATAACGCTTTTGTGAACGTCATTCTTCATACACATTTTGTGTCTGCTCAAATAACACACATATCCTACATTTTCTTGTCAAGTTAAACTTTCTTTGCATTTTCTTTAACAGACTACCCAGTTGTGGTCCATGCAGGCCTCCTGTTGTCTACCTTTCTCTTGTAAACTCATGAGCATCTGGTATAAAACTGATATTAGATATATTCGATCGAATGGAACTTAGGAAGTCATACTCCGTTTTGTCACTAAAACTGACGTTGATTTATATTCCAGACTGTTTTTTTCTAAAATCGGTGTTTGTTGAACATATGCAAATCAATCGAATACCCCCACTTCGGTCCTAAAGTTACTGTCAACACCTCTTGGAACACTCCATCAAGAACGGGAGTGAGACCTTGATCCACGATGCTCTAGAAACGACTGACGTTCAGTAATCAAAAGCACCTGTTAAAGTGTGATTATTCCTGGTCTAATCCAATGCTTCGCCTCTGATACATTTCACAGCGAACAACTTCTTTTGTCTGGTGAATTGTGTTCTGCGAAGCGTAAGGCGGCAATCAGCGTGGGGCAAAATTACGAAAAACATTGAAAAAAAAAAAGAAATAAAATCCTTTGAGGCTGTGAGAGAGAGAGAGAGGCAGTTCACTGTTTTTACAGAGTAATCAACACTAGCATTCAGCTCCCCGAGCGCTCGAGCAAAACAAAGCCAGACGTAAATCTACATATTCATTGCCTATCGGCTTCCTCCTCCTCCTCCTCCTCCTCCTCCCCCCCCCCCCCCCCCCCCCCCCCAAAAAAAAAAAAAACGAATGTAATTAATTACATTTCTATTGAGTTACATTTCATTTGATTTTAATCAAAATCGGAATTTGCATGACTTTTCTACTGTTCGCGCTAAAAGCACAACACTTCGCTGGCCAGTGTAACGAGGAAGATGAAACACGATTTATTCATTTAGAGAATCATTTCTTTTTTCTTTTTATTGTTGCGTGACGGGGTCATCTGAACCCAGCTCTTACCGGAGTCCTAATCGGGAATAATGAAACTGTATAAATCAGACTGATGAAGCGTAACCTCACCTCACTTTATGTAGCCAGTCATACCCAACCTTAAATCTAGTTTTGAGACGCCACGGCCCTATGATAAGCAACAAGTGTGCTTCATGAAATGTTACGAACCAATCTTTGGTCTAGAGCTGAAATGTGACAACGGGTCTTTCTAAGTGCAGATAAATGCAATTTGCAGACTTGTAAAACCTTCTTTCTTTTCCTTTAACTAACCCAGGCATAGAGTCGTATGTTCCGCTTGGCTCAGGCAAGGGTGTGTATATATATATATATATATATATATATATATATATCTATATATATATATATATATGTATGCGCCATTTCCCGCGTTAGCGAGGTAGTGTTACGAACGGAAGACTGAACCTTTGAGGGAAAATCCTCACTTGGCCCTCTTCTCCGTTCCTTCTTTTGGAAAAGTAAAAACAGGAGAGGAGGATTTCCAGCCCCTCGCTCCCCTCCCCTTTTAGTCGCCTTTTACGACACGCAGGTTAGATTAGGTTAGCTTAGGTTAGATCAGGTCAGGAACGATAACCACTACACCAACTTAAGAGGCCTGGATTATGAAGAGGCCGAGGTGATCAGCTGGCGGGTATTACGTACGCAGTCGGGAGTTATATTCAATCGGAGACGCGTAGGGGTAGGTACGAACGGGTACAAGAATGAACGTCGGGTAGAAATCGACTACGGATACTGATAAGGTAGAAAGACGAGGCATCAGACGTGTGATCAAGGCGCCACCATACACGGGTTATCGCTAATACTAAGTGAGGGCGGGACTCTTACCATCCTCGAAATTCATTTATCATCTTGACGGAGGCGGGCGTTATATGCTGGAGTGCAGCAGATCTTGTAGTAATCGGTATTTGTGATTACAGCAGTATGTTACGCGGAGAGAGGATCCGTACACTCGTGTTGCACCGTCCCTTACTTTTGTATAAATACCATGTCTCTACTCTGTATACACACACACACACACTCGTTCAAGAGATATGGCCCCACGAGCGTAAAACTCCCTCACCGTCCAGCAAATACGTAAATAGAAGCAGGTACTCATACACCCCATCCTAGACCATGTACCCAGGTACCCACTGTTGCGGAAGACATGATTCCAGGAGCGCGCCAAATTCCTCAAGAAACACAAGTTTTCAGGGTGATGTACCTCAAGACTCATCCTTTATTGCTACTCTGTCTTGCTTAACCTTCTGTCTTTCTTTTTTCCAGGATTCTGCCACTAGATCCCTTCTATGGGGCTCCTGCTGGTCCAAGGCTCACAGGCACCAGTCACAAGCGAGGAAATAATGGACACCTCTAGGGCGAGATTCTCCTCAACGGAAACTGTACTCCTTTTCGACCACTGTCAATAAAGCCTCAACGAAAATGACATTACACTCGCGGCTCCATCGCATGTAGGAGAAGTCGAGTTACACTAATAGAAAATAATGACCAAGTCAACAAATTAAGAATGAAATTAAATTCAAATGTCATCACGATGTACCGTATAAAGTGTCTCATATCTTTAACTTGGATTTATCCTTAAAAAAATACTTACGAGAGGAGAGTGATGTGATCTTTAAACGGGACATTACTTAATACATAAGCCGGTAAATCCCTCCGCTACACCTTAAATCCTGGTGAGATTCATGTAGTGTAGGGGATCAAAATGGTATCGTTCCATGGGCGTCCCCAAGCCGGCCGGATGGTGATTCTGCTCGAGTCTCCAGCGGGAACAAAAGATACGATAGTCATCCCAGAGAATACGAAAGGAATACAAAGGAATTCAGACAGCAACAGACCACTGGGTCCTCTCGAGTCTGCTTGTGATAATGGGAGACACTAGAAACGCAACAGATTAGTGTGATAAGAGCAGAAAGGCATATGACATGATTCTTAAGAGAAAAATCTAATAATCGATCATTTTAATCCCTGATTATAATCATGTACTGTCTCAAAACGCTGAAAGAAACGTACTTCATACTTAGTTATAAAATTCAGCACGTGAGAAAGATTATCGAACTACAGGAGTATTTAGTTAAATGCTCTTGTTAGTGAAACCTCTTAGGTACGGGGACAAGATACCCAAAAAACTGTAGTTTAGAGATATGAAACCAAATATCTATTAATCATACATGAATAAAAAACTGTAAGGCTCTTGTGGCTATGTCGATTTAACCTTTAACATATTGAGCAGCGATGGGTACCAGAACGGAGTCCGGATTCATCGCTTGAGATTCTTCAAAACTCCGATCGATCCGTCATTGCTGGAACCTCAGGTGAGAGTACTGCCGAGGCGTTTTGGTTAAAGAAGCCACTCCAGAGTACAGTCTTCTCCTTGGGTCACGCACGACCTCGTAGAGGGACTGTTTGTATAAAGATGTTCACATTAAACAGCGGTAGGAGAATGAGGACGCAGACGATACACAAGTTGGACTGTTAACAGACTGTTATTATAGAACTTAGGTAGCGAATTTTTAAGCCTGAAACTTGGGGCAATTACATACGAAGTCATTAGCAATTTGGGGGTAATTTCACTGGACTCCTTAGCATCTCGGAGCAATTACAAAAAACGTCGCTTGCAAGTAGAAGCAAGTAAGCAAACGGTTATTAGTAAATTGGAAATATTACACTGGAGGCTGCCAGGTGGTAAGAGACATGAGGTCAGATCACCAATAGCTGGGTATGGGTCATATACGCAGCGAGAGCGTTATGTGACCTCAGAATTATCATTCATTAACCCAAGAGTTCCCCAGGAACGTGGAATGGGCCACTTGCATAGTAGGTGTACGCGACCTTAAGAGAAGGTCTGAAAGAAGGTGTTATAGATTCTTTTACGTGTTGGTTATATCCTGGCGTGTTGAGGGACTTAATAACCCTGGAATTTGATAGGTTTTGAGCTCGTATAACTAAACGAGCAACCAATAATTTCAGGCAGTTACACACACGCCGTTTGGAACTTGGAAAAAGAGACTGAACTATAACTTGGAGCGCTTGCACACCGGGTCATTAGCAGCAGAGCATACTTTCGTAGGGTATTTGCAACTTGAGCAATCATATACAGCTTCATCAGCAACAGGTGCTTTTTAGATAGTATTCTATCTATACCTACTGAGGGATCGCCAAGGAGACTAATGTCACAGATAACAAATGAATATCATGTGGACGTTTAAAAGTTAGCTCTATCTGCCTTACGGAATAAGCTTGGGGCACTACTTCTGTATGTTTTACCTTGTCTACCTCAGCCACATAAAGGTATTACGTATTCTGGAACACAGTCAAGGCAGTATACTTTACAAAGATATCCCATACTTGTTTTATACTGCTTGGCTTCACTAGTAGTATTCAAAAAGCTTTGAGGTTCTGAAGGCCAGTGGGATCCATCTTCAGAGACTATGTAACTTAAAAACACGATCTCTTTTATGTTTTCAGTGTAGCTCCAATATGGAGGAAAACAACTAAAACATTTTATTTCGCATCTTTGTTGATATGAGTGAACTTTTTTTTTCTCTCTCTCTCTTTTCCCCATGATGGAGGCCATAAGGTGTATGAAAGTACTCCTCTTCTCTGATCTTTTTCTTGTCCTATGTTCTGGAAATGTTTTACTTCTGGAAGCTTCCATTTTACAGAGCTGTCTTGTGTTCTTTTGCCTTAAGCACTGAAAAGACTCAAAGCTATTTTCCTCTAACCTTACTTCACCATGCTCTCTCTCTCTCTCTCTCTCTCTCTCTCTCTCTAGCGTTAGACTGGTATAGTTCAAGTGTTCTGTGTAACGTGTTGGACAGGTGTAGTGCAAGTGTTCTTCGCAACGCGTTCGACGCAAAAGGGTGCACACGGGATCTAGTGAATTTGGAACGATGTGGTATACAGGGAGCGACGACGTGCTGTCAAATATCTGTCTCTGTTGATACAAAAATAGGAGACAGTGCTAAAACTAAGGAACACGGCGAAATAACAGGAAAAGATCTTTACAAACTAGCAAAGTGGTCATAATATGACAAATGAGAATTAACGAAAACATACGTATAGTTTTACACTTTGGGTGTTGAAAGTATTATTCATGACTGCCAAATGAAGATGAAGGTTTTCCAGAGTACAGTTAAGTACTTTAAACACCCAACAGCAGCAAGGTGCATAACAATAATCATCAGAAATAACATCAGAAAAAACCTGAGGCACTCTTCACTACGTTGCAAAGACCACATCTTGGATACGCCCTAAAGTTCTGGCTTTCGAACAACAGAAACCGATGAAGGAAAACTTCGGCAAGTACAAGGAAAAATTTTAGAACTAATTCTAACCATAAAAAAAATCTAATGTACGTAGAAAGGCTTAAAAGAATAATATATTTTGTCTCTAAGGAAGCACAGATTGCATTAAGACTTGACACAAGTTTCCAACACTACTAACAAACTCTGCAGTATAAATCATGAAGACCTTTTGAAACACAAAGCAACGCAGGAACTATATGACAGACTGAAATAATTTAAAGCTTAGATAAACATGTAACAATAATGTGGCAAAATGTTTCTCTCCAAAGAGAACTACTAAACACTGGAGCAAGTGGACGATAAGCGTTTTCAATTTTACGACTATAAATACCTTAGAATACTTGCTTGACGAGTACCTCGTCAGCTCGGGTACTTACTACCTGAAAAAAACAAGTAACAAAAACAAATACATATCCGCTACGACACGTTTTCTTTCATCGTCGGTTACGAAAAAAAAAGGCTTCCTCACTAGAATCATTACCAGAGCATGAAATATTCAAGCTCTGTGTTGTGTAGTGTTACAGCGTAGTACAGCATCGCATCGTTACGTTATAGCATGGTACAGCATCGTATAGAATAGTTTCGTATAGGAGAGTATAAACGTTACAAAGAACAGCCTGAGAGTATTCTCCCTTAAATTCTTTTCTGTGAATTTCTGTGCTTTTTCCACTTTTCATTTTCTGTGAATTTCTACGCTTCTTGTATTTCAGCTACGCTCCATTTTTCGTCGTCTTTTTCCAACTGGCTCTTTCCGCTGGTGGGAGTAGAAGGTGTGGAGGGATAGCATTCCTCACTTTTATATTCTACATTTATCTGTATACAAACAGATATTCTCATAGCGTCAAGATACAAACTGACATAACTCCTTCACAGGTCTAAAGACCTCGTGTTATTTAGGCTTCCTACGTACTCAATTTGACATTAATCGCATGCAGGTTGAAATGCTGCTCTAGGGCTAATGCGAAAATACAATAATTCAAACAGTCTAGTCTAAAAGCTTGTCTAAACCAACGGGTCAAGATTTAGGAACAAAACACACGGAAAAAAACGACAATAAAACCGTTGCTTACTGTCCGGGACGGAATCCCTCCTGGGAACTATGAAAGCTGCTCTCACCTGCTTGCCACAGTAGCAACGTCAACACTACTAGCTGGTCCGATGGGAACGGATTTGGCAAGTGGACGTGCATATATCTCAACCTCGGGGGATGAGGAAAATGATTTTCCCAGTAGTCGAGACACGTCAGTATCCGAGCAAAAGAGGGAGAGAGAGAGACAGAGACAGAGAGAGAAAATGTAGACTGGACTGATTGTTTACATGCAAGGGCACCACAGCTCCCTGGACGCAGATGCCGTGTTCGGGGAAGCATGTTTCTTCAAACACAACTCACGGATGCTTCTTGGGAAAAGAGAAAGAGAAATAAAGGTGGTTCTAGGAGTGGGAGAAGGTCACATAGGTGGGCGCCGGGAAGCTCAAAGCAAGCCTCTGGCAGTTCCTTCGCATCGGGGAGGAGGCAGAGAGTGGACGTGCTTCCAGATGGCACTGAAGAAACCATCAAAAGGGAGGTGGGAAGGCAAGGTGTGACTTCAACGTATTTCCCACGTTGAGAGACTTCAGTGTTCTCTCTGCGTTAAGAGCAAATCTATGATTCATCTTAACGACTATATCACTCTGACTCAACCAGCATTCAATCATTCATTAGCGTTCAACTGATTATCACTATGTGCATAATTCATAAACCATAAATATTTACTCGGTAAAACTTGTTGTAAGTCTGCCACTCTCAATGTAAATGTACCTCACTCACATGCTCGTCCAGAATGTGTAAATATCCATCCCTATCTTAATCTTAAGCTCTTTTATGATTAGTTAAATAGTTAGTATCATGACCTCCCAGTTCTGTAATACCTCAATTGTCTATTTCCAGCCAAATGGTTACCTAGGTTCAATAAACCGTTCATTACATATGTAAAGCTGAATAGTATCATACACCACGTAACTCTCTCAGAATGAAGTGCTCAGTACGTTCACAAATGATTCACTATCACTCAGCAGAATACTAAATACCTTTACGAGAACACACATGCCCACTCTAATTTCCCACAAACGAGAACACTTGTCCACTTTCCTTCCCACAAACGAAAACAAATGTCTACCCTCTGACTTCCCACAAACGAGAACACTTGCCCACTCTGACTTCCCACAAACGAGAAAAATTTTCCTCTCCTCTGCCTTCCCACAAACGAGAACACTTGCCTCCCCTCTGCCTTCCCACAAACAAGAACACATGTCTCCTCTATGACCCCCCCACAAACGAGAACACTTGCCACCCCTCTGCCTTCCCACAACCTCTGAACTTCAACCTCTCCACCTCCCCGGCGCAGACAACCCCGAGACGCAGCACTGGCCCCCCCGATGTCCACCATCCTCGACGCTGTGCACACACGCTGACACATTAAACAAAGACACGCCGCCAGGAAACTATTCATGGCAACGCGGGACAGCGGGAACATGGATGCTGGCGGTAGTCGAGGAAGGCAACATCCAAGTTAATGACTAAATGATTTCAACGTACACGATATTCCGATATGGGGAGGGAATCCTTCAGAGATACACCGCAATGTTGATTTGACTTTAGTAACGTAAGAAAATGTTTCCCTTGTCGATTAAAAAAATGTTATTCTATCCCTGTCTGTTACAGCGTCCCCTATTAACGCGGATATCTGGTCTCGAAATTTTAATTTCAGTGAATCTATTTGCACTGCTAAAGAAAGCTTAGAATTACATTACATGATTTGCGTCTTTCTGATATTTTCAACAACCAGAAACAGTCTCAAAGGTACCCAGTTGTCTCTGGCTGTTTGGATTCCTTTCTATTCTTTTGAATTACCTTCGTAAGCAGCCTTGAGAGGACCCAGTGTCTGCTGCTGTCCAAATTCATTTGTATTCCTTTGTATACAATAATGCGAAATGCACGTAGTGTAATAATTAACGAGGGTTTTCGCTTCACTTTTAAGTAACATTTTAAGAGACATTTGCATAAAAGAATAAAGGCAAACTCAGACTAGGCCCCAAAGCAGTGGTCCTCCCAGTCCCTTCCCTCTCACTGGGCCTGTAATATATATATATATATATATATATATATATATATGT
>JAYMFT010134289.1:0-12969 GCA_038088735.1 Panulirus argus
TATATATATATATAAGCCTCTTTCTGATATCTTTATATTATTACAAATTTATATCATTTGCTCTTTCTGATTTCGGTAGACTTAACCTCGACACCAGTGGGTTCTCTGCCTGTTGCCTGCCGAACTAGACTGATAAAGTGGTAGAATCGGTCATTGAAAATGCTCCTATCATTACGTACAAACCCGTCACCCCGGATGGTAATGTCAAACTATGAATACTGTCATTGACTGTAATAAGGATAATAGTAACATCTTTGATATCAATCTCGACCACAATAAAGGCAAGTAGTGTGATGCATAATTTGTTTCCCAAGAGTTACGGTTTAAAACAAATCTTATTGGTAACGCCATCACCCCCGCTTGTCATCGTTCCATGGGGGAAGAGGAGAGTGGAGAGGGTAATATTAGGGTTGCAAGGATGTAGAAGTGGCATGTCAGGAGGGGTTACTGGCATGGGTTAGAAGTTGCAGTGTCAGGGGTTGAGTATATTAGGGGTTGAGAGATCGCAGTGTCAGAAGCTGAGTATATCAAGGATTAAGAGCTAAGATTATACGTGCAGAAGACTGTAACATCAGGGGTAAAATTGCACAGGATTCGAAGATGTTAGAGTCGGGTTGAAGAGGTTATGATGAAAGAGGTTCAGAAGTAAAAGTGTCAGTGATTAGCACCTGATGTTATCAGAGATTATGATGCAGCAATGTCAGGGGTTGAGAAGTGACAGTATAAGATTTTGGATGTGATGGTGGCCGAGGTGCAGGATCTGTTGCATAAGGAGTTAGATGGGAAATCACAGACACCAAAACATGTAATCCCAAAGGTTGAGGAGTAAAACTGTAGTTCAGTTTCAGTTTCAGAGTTTTACTCTCCTTAGAAAAGAGACCCATTCCAAAACACGGTGAGGTGCTTGTGTTGTACCAGTAAAGTTTCATCTGGTTTCCCAGACGGGAGACGTATGTCATCATCTACACACGGGAAAGTCCTGGAAGGTGTGGTTGCCAACTTACATTCGTGAATAACATCCTATTGGCACGTCAGACATGGAAGACTTTGTGAAATCCTGTAGTACCTCATATATCCAAAGGTGCCATATGCGCAAAAAGAGAGAACACCTTAAACACCCAGGGGCCCAAGACTCTTCAGCACGTAGGCGTCTACCATCAGAAACGGCTTGGGATGCACGGCAGAGTCTGATAGTGTACTGGTCAAGTATCTACAAAGCGTACCAGAGCAGCCAGACTGTGGGGCTATGTAGGCCTGAGGGCTGCGGCTTCCAACAGCTTAGTCGAACAACGACCAAATCCAATAGCCTGAGCCCGGCCTGGGCTGTGGGGCGTGAAGACCCCCCACACCACCCACCCCCGAGACTGCACCAGGTATACACCAGGTACCAAGTAACAAGAATATATATACATTATGTCCAGAGTTTTACAACCTCATTAAACCATTCTACCGATCTAAAACCATTATTGATTATTTGATTATTCATTCTGAACTTATGAATTATGTTACATTCTTGAATATAACGCTCAAGTGTACCGTCGTCATCCGCAAATCATATCATATATCTTTAATCATCGTTAAGGGGTTTTGCTTGTTTGTAGCGAGTAGTAACGATGATGCCTAATGTGGCTGACGCCCCATGAAATATATACGTATGATTCTCAGACGAACTACCCGAGTGCCTTCCTGAGCCAGGTGTGAAGATGGTGGACGGAGCAGGACCATCAACCCCTGGGTGGACGCACAGTAGGGTGAGCCTTTGAAGGAGGGGCTCCCCCTCCCCTCCCAAGTGCCATCAGCTCCTGAAGGAGGGATTCTGCTCAGGTGACTCCAGCTCCTTAAGGAGGCCTTATGGAAGTGTAAAGTCATCCGTGAGGGGATAATGGACGTTGGACAACGATGATGAAGACTGACAGAGGTAAAAGGTAAAAAGATTCTTAAGAAAGAAATGAGAAAACTTTAAAAGAAAAGCATTAAGGAATAAAGACAGCAAGAGGGAGGGAGAGGTGA
Source organism: Panulirus argus (assembly GCA_038088735.1). Taxonomy (NCBI): domain Eukaryota; kingdom Metazoa; phylum Arthropoda; class Malacostraca; order Decapoda; family Palinuridae; genus Panulirus; species Panulirus argus. The sequence continues at coordinate 2,011 of JAYMFT010134289.1, forward strand.
TTAAAGTGTTAATGTGAGAGGGTAGACTATAAACAGTGATCTCCCTCAAGTACAGTGCAAGAAGCAAGTGGCGGGTGGGTCTGCGTATTGATCATCTTCCCGTCGGGGATTATTTTCAGAGCTGCACCTTCTTCACAGACGGACCCTCCACCATCGCCACCACCTGCTCCCATTCGCCAGCACCAACAACATTACCCTGCACCTGCTGCAGTCACCAAGATAGTCCCGTGTTAATCCAGGCACCAGCCTCTCCTACCCCCACCACCACTACTACCTCAGGACCCCTTTCTCCTACTGTTGACTTTTTCCTTTGCTCTTAGGATAAGCCACTTCGCTCGTGTGTCCCACCAGGTCCTCGGCTGAGTCCCGCTGTTGTCCCGCCCGTCACTTGATTTACGTGCCGTACAGTCGTCAGTATCGCTGCCATGGTGACCAGGATAGCCAGCACCCTTGCTTGGTCAGGTCACTAAGGTACAACGAAACTTCAGCTTCCGCGTAGACTGAAAATTGTTACCGACGAATGAGCAGGTTATTTTTGACACGTACTTTAGGGAAGAGGGACAAACATTTCTACAACAAGCCTTCAATATACACGCAATAACAAATGTAGTCTTTCGAAAAGATGACTGGAACTAAGAAAGAGCTTAATAACGCCTATTGTGTATAGTATTCTTAAACAGGTTCTAAAATGTTCGGAAGTTCGGAGGAGCCCTCAGCAGATGTGGGAACTGTTTACTCTGGTCAGGAGTTGGCCTTCTGGTGGTATAGCAGAGCTGAGGTCAGCGACCTCTGGTGTGTTGATACGAGGGTTGGCTGCCCGTCTGGCAGTGGCAGGCCGGCGTAACGCCCCGCCGACGGAGGCCAGGCCGTTGTTTACACGATCACTCCCCCAGACACTGGCTTTAATATCAGCCGTAAAATGTGCCGGGGTGACCTTTTAAGGAATTACCAGAGAGCTGTGATGGCGGAGGTGTCTGGCTATGAGTGTACTCAGGTGTTGCATCGGCTGTATATTGCCTGCTGCTGCACCTGTGGAGAGTGTCGCAGTAAGGGCGCCAGCTGGAGGTGTGCTGCGGGAGAAGCCCAAGTGGGAGTGGGTGGTGATGGGCTGTGGTAGGTGGCCCCTAGGTGTGGTGGAGTGGTAGCGGCCTCTAGGTATGGTGGTAATGTTGTGTAGTAGGAGCTCCAGTGGTGGTGGCAGTATAGTGTGGTAGGGGCCGCAAGTGGTGCAGTGTGGTAGGGGCCCTAAATGGTGGATGTGCAGTGTAGTAGGGGCCCCAGGTGATGCCGCGTGTGTGGTAGAGGGTCCCAGGTGGTGCGGTTTGTGTGGTAGGGATCCCCAGGTAGTGCGATGTGTGTGGTAAGGGAGCCGTCATCTGCTCTGACTCACTGTTACGTAGCCTAAACACGTGGACTGTGTATCCGTCCTCATGTTTGGCTGAAGCTGGTGCGTTCACGCTGAGGTTGGCTACGTGTGTGTGTGTGGTTGTTGGCCCTCGCCTCGGGTACAGCCCATCGAGAAAGTCGTTTCGAAGCGATTCCTTCCCTTGTATGAGATCACAGGACGTAGAGGTATGCTGTAAGTTACCTAAAGAGACCCAAGTAAGAGAGGGAAGGTGGGTCTGTACAGTTCATGAAGTTCCGTCAAAATCAGGTCGAGTTAGCGACCTACGCCCCTCCTCTGGCTGCCTGTCTTCAAGAGGCGTAAACTCACATACTTTTCCCCCATCAGGAGTCTCCATGTTTGGTAACACCTGTAAGCCCCGTGTAGCATTTTGATAACGAAATCAGTCACTCGGTAAACTCTTTTAACACCTATAAACCCTGAACCAAACCCATGTAAACTTTGTAACTCGAGCCTGAACGAGTCCACCCGGTAAACTTAGTGCAGATCAGATCAAAGATACACAGTTTGCAGTATAGGTGTAGTATACTACAGCGAGTACTTCTTACAGCCGACTACGCACTAGTCCTGCCATTGTTAGTGCGGTGGGGTCCTGCTACTGTAAACATTTACCTGGGTGTATAGGGAAGTCTAGAGTGTGACACAGGGTCTGTGTACTTACGTATACCCGCCTCACCACACTCCAACTACTACTCTTTTTTTTTTTTCTTTTTCTTTTTCCTTTTTTTTTTTTTTCTCAGGTGGTAATGGCGTGTGACGGGCCTTTATTACGCTGCTCCTTTGTAGCGTCAGTTTATGGTTGTGGGTGTGAAAAGGACGGCAGAATGTCAATGTATCATTCTCTCTCGTCGTGCCATTTTGTTTGTGTGTGTGTGTGTGTGTGTGTGTGTGTGTGTGTGTGTGTGTGTGTGTGTAAAGTGGCTCCTGAATAAATATTTAATTTTCATGTGAATTCAACATATAATCAAATCAAAGAGCAAATTTCTCAGAGTAATATAACGACTGAGTGTGGGATAGGTCCAGTGATGACCGCCAGGTGGCACCTGGCTAATGAAGGTGCTAACGAGAGACGCCCCTGCTGGTCTCTAGCTAATCTCTTGTTTCTATCTTTGCAGGTGAGTGTCATGCATACCTGCAGGTGCCCAGCTCGATCGAGGAGCAGGTGTTTATGACATCCATGACGATGAAGACTCTGATCCTATTCTGCTTGGGATTCGACTCAGTATGTTTGATTTTTTTTTATTTTTTCTTCGTCTGGTGTTTCCGAGGATGACCTTCACCATTCTCTTGCCCAATCATCATCGTTTTAGTCTTCCTGCTCGACGACCTCGTTCACCCTCTTCTCAGGGGAGGCGAGGAGGGAAGTAATGAGCACACATGGTTCACTCTTCAAGGCTCCCTCCTGCCGGAAGGCCAACTGCGTTCATCGGTGGGGGTGCCCCGTCTGGAGGATGCCCTGGCCATTCCTGTGGCTTCTGTGGTGTTGTGCTCCAACCGATGGGCATACGTGCTCGTTATAACGCTATCGTCACAACACATTTACGATGTGCCGTTCGGATCTGCTCATCAGACTTTGATTATCAAAGACGAAGCAAAAACTAGAACGAATACAGGGCAGAGCAACAAAACTAATCCCGTTTCTCAGAAATAAACCTAATCAAGAAAGTCTCATATCTGAAATTATTCGCTCTTGATAAAGTACAGACTCTAGAGAGACCTAATATAGTTTTCAAAATACTTAAAATTTCGAGACTATAACTCACAACAGTTTCTTCACATTAGATAGAAATATAACAACCAGAATTAACAGGGTCAAGTTAGAGAAAGAAGATTAGATACAAACGTGGGCAGAGGTTTTTCATTAGAAGACGTAAAGAACATTGGATTAGATTATCACCAGATGTTGTCAAGGTGAAGATCATCATTAAGTTGAAATCACATCGCTACAAATAATTCCATGATATTAAATATCAGTGAATAAAACCTGTTACTGAATGACAGGATGATTTATACGCTTTTATCTTATTTTCAAATCAAAATACATAAATACATCACCCCAGAGTAGCCGATGGCTATGATCACATCAGAATGTGTTTCTCAATCCGCGTATAGAATTTCCGTGTTAGTACATTCCCTCTGTACTACTAGGTGTTCCTTCATAGCTATTTTCCTGCTGGCTGACATGCCTGAGGGAGTGGTGGATGGGGAGGAGCCTTGTGCCTTACTACCCTGCCTCCGTCTATATACGTAGGTCAGGATAGTAGGATACAACTCTGTATTTCAAACGAGGCCTGGCCTTGATGTGGACTCTTGTCCGTGACTGGGGCCAACAATGTAAAAAAAAAAAAAAAATAAAAAAAAGGAAAAAAAAGTACTCCAGGAGATAACCTCCTTATAAGCTATCAAGTCTTGTGTCATCTGTCCTTCCTCCGTCCTCCTGTATCCTATGAAGGATGGCCTGGTAGCTCCTGTCTCCCCCTTGAGGGATGATGGTCCTATACGTTCATGGTGCTGTCTGGCGCCCTCACGTGCCCCTCTGTCCCTCTCGATCCTGGGATTATGGCCACAGTTTCTGAAGCAGGTTCCCGCTGCATCGCCCTCTGTCTGTTTAACTGTTTGAACATATCTGTTAAACGGTTAAGCCTTCCTGAAAGTACTAGACGATCAGACGATCGAGTAAGGATCGTTCTTGCCCTAACGCTGTTGGACAAAGTGTTGCTAATGGCTAGTACTGAGAGCATGTTAGGTGAGTGTCCAGAGTAGGACCGAGAGCGCCGTGGCAAGTATATCAGGGAGACTAGCAGACGTCACAAGACCATCAGCCATGTTTAAACTCTTACCATCAGATGCAAAGAACACCACTGAACAGTTTCCTGCAGGCGTACCTTAGCAGGTAGGACACACGACATTTACGAAAATGAGAAGTGCAGCATGAAACAGCTTTGTAGACAAATCCCTTCAGAGGGAAGCTTGTCTGTAGACTCAGCCGCGGGGACAGAGGGCAGCACCCGAGACAAGTGTAAAGTACGAAGGAAAGATAGTTAAGAGAAGAACTAACCGTTTATACCGACGTTATCTCATATAGGACGTTGATATTATCTTACATCCCTTATCTGTTAAGATTGAGACTGGATAGTAAAGCAGAAGACTTCCTAAACGCCATTCTTATTGTAAAAGTTTCCTCTACACACACACACACACACACACACATTATATATATATATATATATATATATATATATATATATATATATATATATATATATATATGTAGTGACCTACATGGTACGGGCAAATTCTGCCCAATCAAGGCCATCTCGGGTGAAAGGAATGAAGAGTTGGAGAAAAGGAATGTAGAAACTGGTCACCACTTTGCAGGTGTTTGTAGACCCGACTGTCAGGGATACAGACGTTGTAGGGCGAACGAAAGATGACAGGAGGAGGAGCATTCCACGCAGTAGGAGTCCAGGAGGAAATGAGGATATCAGGGCGGTCATTCCTTTAAGAGGCTGGTCTTTGATGAAGTCTGGTGACCAGAGATGAGCAGCGTATTCTAAATGCAGCCAAGATTTTAGTCTGTCTAGGGAGTTGTAAGGTGAAAGTGTTGCGCCTTTCGTTTGATAGTTTTTTTGTGTTTTTTCTAGCAACAAAATTGAACATTGTGTATGTTTTATCATCCGCAGTCAAACTTTTACTTTGTGTAATTTCGGTCATTATTGATTATCACTCAAAAGTCCATTTCATCTCGTTCATCTAATAATGGCTCACCAAACATCCTACGTTTATACATTCTGTATATTCTAATACATCATTTTGCATGTTTCTACAGTGAATTCAATTTGTCATGCCTCTGTCCTCTGCATCGTCTGCGTCTCTTTGTACCTCACGGCATTATTAGCTAATGCCGTAAGGTATGAAGTAAGGTAAGCCTGGTGGAGGGAGGGAGGGAGGGGTAAGTGTAGGGAAATGAGTATGAGAGTTGTAGGGAAGAGTATGGATCGATGGCGCACGGGTGAGAGTCGAGGACACGTGAAGGAGGGGTCGAAGGTGTAGCAGGTTCTAGTGTGAATTGCCAATGAAAGGCGGGGGAGTCTCTGGGGTTCCCACCACCACAACCACTCACCTGTCAACACCACTGTCGAAGACTTATCACCTCACCACACCCTTTCCCTCCACTCCCCGCACTGTCTCACCCCAGGCCTACGCTGTTGCCCTTCATGGTGCGAGTATGAGTACTGGTGAAGGTGCTAGAGAGAGTTTGCTGGTGTTGGTATTCCTAGTGAGGGTGTTGGTGAGACTGTTAAAGCCTGAAAATAATGCATTTGGGATATAGTTAATTACTGAATCAAGTGTGTAACCAGTGTTAACTGGCAGTATTGTAATGGAGGTACCTCTTCGTATTTTCTAATAAGCTTTTGAATAATGAGCACTACGTACTGGCGTTAGTAGTGATGACGAAAGTGATGAGGCTCCTGGTGCAGTTGCTGATGGTTATTAGTAGCGATGCAGAAGACGTGGGTGGTGTTGGGAGCAGCAAGCAATCGCCAGCCCGTCTCGTCTCCGTGCTGGATCGTGGGTCTAGCCTAGTCCAGTGGTTAAAACGAGGTCATTGCGGCGCTTACAGTGACCTTGCTACAGACAGACAGCCATCGGTGCCGGGAGCTACGGGTATAAGCTTATTGAACTACTTAACAGTCCGACGAGAGAATAAATGGGACCGTGGACATGTCAGTGTCGGCAAAGTCGTAAATGTTGTAATGCAAAAGGATCTTCATAATGATTCACCAGTTGGGTACAATAATAGCCGTTTGATACTCCAGTAGTCAACTGGACTCCAGCTAACAGGTACACACGGCATATTGATTTACCCGAAGTCCTCGGAAAGTTGTGACAGAACTGTCATCGAGTTGGTCGTCTCCTGTCACAACCACAGCCTCCTTTACTGCACCCAAGACGAGGCCTGCTGGTCCGTATTGTCGTGCAGCCAGAGCCGATGAGTGTAAAAGTTGTGTACGAGTAGGCTCGGTGACTAGCTGGCTGGTTAGTGGTGACTCGTCTGATACTAGCACCACAGGCCACTTTCTGGGCTGGCCAGGGGAAGAGTTTCAAAACAAACACTCAGTCAGCTGGTGGAGTAGACGTGGCTGCTTGTCCTGTCAGCTGATTGAGGGAGGCTTTACGCAGCTTACGGTATCTTAAAAGGAGTTGACAGTGACAAGCTGTTAAAGGAAGTAGGTCAGCAAATTATTATTCTCCCTGTAGATTCGTATGTAGGGTGACGCGCAATTTGCATTTAATCTGCATATGCAGTTCCAAGGTGGGACTTTTAACGGTGTGAGTTTTTGCTTTCTATTTCTTTATTTTATGTTAGATGAGACGGCACGGGCAAAATGAATGCCTTAAACAAGGACATCCCATTAACGCTCTGTATATATACTCTAGCCTTAGTCAGATACGCAATTTATTAACCAACCTCAGAGGGAAGATGAAGAGTTAGGTTGACTATGGGCCGACTGCCACGACCAGGATTCGAACCTATGCGCTCGACCCCAGAGAATGATAACTAGGAGGTAGGACATGTAAACAAGAGGGCTATGTGGCGGCTCAGGAAAGCGTACTGAGTGGATTAACATCCCAGGGAAGATGATCGAGAGAATTAACTGTAACATACACAAGTTTCAAGAGGAGGAAACATCTGCGACGGTTTGGACATCTCGAGAGAAGGGAGGCACAAGACTTGCCAAGACCTGGGCCCTCGTGTCTCCCTCCTGTTCCGAGCTATCGCACCCATCGTACGGTCCGTACTTACCCCCACCTACCCTTCACCCATGCCGTCAATGAAATGCTTTTCTTTGTATGGAAATTATAGAAATCAAAAACGAAAGATTGCCGTCTGCTGCTGGTACACGAGATTTGGGAAGGCCCCGAATACGATGGAGAACCAACAATCAGCGAGCGCCTTCATAATGAACAACATTAGAGGAGGTTTAACAGAATTACTCGTACATCATCCAAGTGAGTGTCGTGCACTCGCGAGGAGTAATCGGTAGAAGACAATAGTGCACCAGGAGGAGGAGGGTGGGGTGGGGAGGGCAGGTGAGAGCCATGGACGCACCTGCCGTAAGTCTATATAGCACGAAGGATTCCTGGCGCGTCACATAAACACCCTGGAACGATCGTGAAAGTCGAACCCCAGGTACCGGACGGAAAAAAATAAAAGATAAGATAAATGTGAGGGTGGAATGTGGTGCGTATTACGTTCGCGTCTACCCAGCTACCCAGCTAACTGCTCCTTATCCGCCTGAGGCCAGGCATCGAAAACGAAAGTGAGGAGCGAGCGGTAGGTAGGTAGGTAGGTAGGCAAGACCTACCTGGACGGTCGGTCCCTCACATTTCACCGAAGCCACCACCACCAGGGCGGCTGGTGAGGAGCGCCCTCGGCTGTTGCGTCATGTGGTCAGCACGGACAGGTGCGTGTGGCAAGCCGCTGGTCTGTTGAAGTCTCGATGGCTATAATTAGCCGGAATTATGAGAGTATATGACCACGAGGGAAGGTTCTCTGGGTCACAGGGCACCAGCAATAGGCCAGCTGGATGATCGTACGGTAGCTGATGTGTCTGGTCTGCTCTGCCCTGTTTTTGGTTGGCGTAGATGGACTTGCTTGTGTAAATTTCGCTTCTCTTTAATTCTGAAAGATTTTGTTCATGTCCTTTCTGAATGATAGTTTTAATGCTGCTGACATTACCCAGTGGGTCATCAACTTCATCCTTCAAGGCAGAAGTTTTGCCCAGTTCATCAGCTTTATCATTCATACCGAGCCCAACACGTGATGGGACCTAGAGAAAGTGGACTTTAAGCCCAGATGAGTAATTTTTTTTATACCTATGTCGTGCTTCTGACACAAGCACATTACAATCATAGTGAAGCGAGTTTAAGGCTGTTAATGATGAGAGACAATAACTTATAATGGGGCTGTCACACTTAGAGTTTTGCTCTTAGATGATATTCTGCGGTGATGGGAATTTTGAATCGTTTGACTGCTGCTGACTTGTCCTTATCGTTGATGATAACTCTCAAGCCTCGAGGGAGAGTACTTGCCCCACCTACATCCCTGCTTCCGTCACTGACGCAAACGCCCACTACGACTCTCTCGTCAGAGGTAGTACCAGATTGACCGAGAAAATGTCTCATAGAATAAATGAAACACTTACCTCAGACATCAATATACTGTGTCTGTCTCATGATGAACATGTATAAAGGAAACCATCCATATTTAAAGATGTCTGTGGGAATAAGTAAAGATCTTAAGACAAAGGGAAGAGACCACCATAACACGGGAGTAAACGTGTAGTATTCCGAAATGCTGTCGAGTGACCACACGTGCAGTACACACAGCAAGACTGACACAGCCTCAACGAAGCAGATAGTGGGATGATCACTGCCGACATTTTTTTAAATTACACAGCCAGTGGTTGAGAAGGTATTGTCCAAACGCAAAAATCATTTTTCTTACGTAGCCCTACAAAGCTGGTGAAACTTCTGAATTACATATTTGGACAGCCTTCGCTGCATCCACTGACTCCCATAAAGGCTTAGATAACTAAGAGTATTTAATAATGACAGACCAGTATTAAATTACTGGAGCGCCGACAAGGGAGATACAACGTGCAATGTACATGAAAAGAAAAAGGCTTGAAAATATAATCCTGAATTTCAGAGCGAAGAATATTCACTATTGTTACGATAGGCTTGACAGAATGATCAAAGAAAACACAGACAGAACCTGAAAGCACTCACGAGGTGTCAGTTTTTTAGTTTAGATATAACACACATATCGTTAAGATATACACAGACAAGGCATTTCAGTGAGAGTATGTCTGAGGTGAGAGTATAAACACCCTGGAGCAGGAATCTTCAGCCTTCCTCCACCAAATGAAGTTGGGGCACGTAACACATCCCTCCCAAACGGTTCTAGAGAAAGAAATCCCTCCTTACGAGACCATGGGACAATGTTAGTCGTGGAGGTATGGTTGCTGGAGCCGCTGTCTGGCTAAACCGGTCCCATTGAACTGGCTCATCAGATACCTGGCGCTCAGGATAAAGAACCTCTGAACTACATACCTTCAGGTTGCTCGTAGGTGATTACCACTGGTTCAGGATGGTCCAGACGGCTGTGGGTCGGAATTTTTTAAGGACTGTTAGTCTTCGGTGGTATAGGTTCTTCTCTCTGGTTGCTGGCTGGTCTGCACTGGTCTTGGTTTTGCTTTCGACGATTACGAGATCGTTTAAGGACTTTGTTTGTTGGCCTAGGCCGTCATGGTTAATTGTAAGCTAGTTAGGATTGGGTATGATGATTTAGGTAAGTTGTGTTTGCTTTGCGGTGTTTGATGTAAGTGTTGTTTGCTATTGGCTCATTTGGCATAGGCAGGTAGAGGCAGCTGTTAGCTTGTCTGGGCGAGTATTTGCTGGTCTTGACAATCATTTCAGGTCTTACTAGGTCCGTGGTATGGTCTGGTCCGGCAAGTATGAAATGGTTTTGGGCAGGCGAAAGCTAGGTCATAGCTGGAGTACGGTGATCTGCAAAGATGTTTAGGTGTTTGTGGCAGGTGTGTGAAGTAAGCTGGTGTGAGCAGGTCTGGTAGATGTGTGGTGGGCTGAAGTGAGCAAGGCGTGGGCCGTGGCGGGTCCGCTGGCTGGCCTCTTAACATGCATACCGGGAGACAGGCGTGAGTCCCCGAATTCCATTCCACACCTGCAATACCTTTCCATCGGGAGGACTGTGTGAGTGTGTGAGGGAGGGTACCAGCACAGGAAGGGAGATGGTGGTTTAGGACGTCCGTGGGAATGTGGAGAGGAAGAGAAAGGGATGAGGAGAGGAGTGGCGCCGGCAGGCGGTATGTGAGTGGAGAAGAGGACAGACAAGCACGCGTGAGGGGCGGGGAGGGGACGGATACCTGCGTGTGGAGGCTGCTTCCTACATTCCTCGTGTTGTCTGCTCCCCGCACCAGACGCCTGCGTCCTGGTCACCGGCAGTGTATATGGCAGTAACTAACTGCAACACCACCAACTTGGTAGCCAAGAAGATATTTACTTTAAAACGACAGAATCGAAATGCATTTTCCTCCCAGATCATTCTTTGCATTTCCTCGACCCTGCACGCACATATCCGTGTAGCACACGGGTTTCCATATCTCGTGTGGTGTAGATTTTCAACCGCCTGTCTGAGAAGATGGATCGTCTGGGAGCCGATGCAAACAAGTACAGTGGCGGAGAAACTGTTTCTGTAAGTTATGAGAGTCTGACCTACTGCCGCTGGCACCTTCAAGGGTATGATTGAAGTCCTCTGCTCCAGACCCTCCTGTTGAACTGCCCCCCACCCCACCCCACCCCCTCTCTCTCTCTCTCTCTCTCTCCTGTCTTTTGATGGTGTTCCTAGGCAATATTTCACCTGCCATCTTTCGTACCAATTCTCGACAGTTTTGGTGTGTGTGTGTGTGTGTGTGTGTGTGTGTGTGTGTGTGTGTATGTGTGTGTGTGTGTGTTTGTGTGTGTGT
>JAYMFT010134300.1:0-12969 GCA_038088735.1 Panulirus argus
ATATATATATATATATATATATATATATATATATATATATATATATATGCCTAACTGCCTTTCCCGTTTTACAAAGGCAGCGTTAGGAACTTACTAACAATGGCCTCATTTACATACACCCAATCTCTAGCTCTAATACATAATGTCCCAGAGCCAGAGCCTAACATCCACAACCATGTCTAATAAACTATTATATTATTCGACCGCTTCAAATGCCCAGGTTCAAATCGATGACAGCATGTGCCCCCCCCCCACCCATATACCACACAGTTCTAATTTATTCTATCAGATGCACAACTCTTGCCCTCCTGATAACCCCAAAACCTCCCTCACTCCATCCTTTTATTTCTTCTCAGCCTCCTCCTCAACCAAGCACCTTCTGCTCATGACACATCCCACTTCTTACTTATTCCTCACGTATCCTCTCCATATACCCCAAATATTTTAGCATATAGAGTGCGATTAATCGCACACCTCTCTCTGACACTGTCATTCCTTTCTAAATAAACTTTCCTCATACCACATATCGTCATCACGTATTTCATTTTCAACGCATCCATCCTCTTACTCCCTTAGGAATTAGAGGCCCAAGACTTGCATCCATACAACGCTGTCAAGACTACTATACTTTCTTTCAAACATGATCAATTTCGCCCTTTCAGTCAATGACCTCTAACTTCTACACGCTTCTTGACGCACTCACGACCTTAGACCCCCCCCCCCTCCCTCTTCCACCACCATGGTTCCATCCACTGCCACATCCACTTCCAGGCACTTTAATCACTCTTACTTCAACGGTGTCCTCCCAACTCGACCTTACAGTCAAACCAACCTGTCTCAACCCCTCCAACCCCGCTGCTCCTCATTACGTTAATTTTGTTCACATTTACTCGCAAATTTTTTCTTCTACACATATAAGCTTCTCGGGTTCCTCTCTGAAGTCGGCCGGCAAAGCTATACCATCTGTGAACAGCAACTAACTCACTTCCCAACCCCCCAGCCTCTCCACCACCCGTCCAGCATACGGTAGACTTGCTCCTTGCTCAAAGACCCTTGCATTAATCTCCTCACCATCCCATGAACATATTAAAGAGCCAAGGGAACAACACATATTCTTAACGCACAACTAACTTCACCGGGAACCACTCGCCTTCCTTCCTTCCTACGCGTACACACGTCTTACTCTCCAAATAACTCCTCACTGCATTTATCAAGTTTTCATTTACTCTATATATTCGTAACACCCTCCATTTGGCATCTCTGTCAACTCTGTCACACATGTTCTCAAGATCCATAAATGTCACATACATTTCACTCTATTTCTTACACGTATTTTTCTTAAAAGGAAACACCTGGTCCACACACCCTCTACCTCTCCTGAAGCCACTATGCCATCACCATCTCAATTCATACGCCTTATCTGGTTTACTCATCATACTTATACCTCTGTAATTCGCACGTTCACCATTGTGCTCCCCGTCTTTATAGACAAAGGCACTATACGCGCATTCCCTCGTTCCTTCCGCACCTTCCTCAAAGCAAACAAACGCTGAACCATCCTGACTAACGATTAAAAAACAGTCACCTACAGTACTTTCTTGAGGAACTCAAATGCAATCCTATCCACTTCTGGTGCCTTGCTACACTTCGTCTTAAACAAGGCTTTCTCTACGTCCTCTCTTTTCACCATACCATTCATTACAACCCTTTTCTCTACATGCCACCTCATTCCAAACACACTACATCTGCCTCTATGTCATTCAGCAGTCCCTCAAACACTCACCTCATCTTTGCACAATATGAATTCCTCACCTGCTCTCCTCCCTGTTCCCTCCGCTTATTCTCATACTATTCACCTCCATAATATTTTCTTACTCTCTAATAAAGTTCATCCATGTCTCACGCAATCTCTCATTTGCTCTCTTTTGCAGCTCTCGCACATTTTTCTTGATCTTCCACCTTCTCAAGTACTCCCCCCAACCACACGCACTCCTTCCATGCGGATACTGTCCACACTCCCTCTTCTATTTCACTGATAATGTGACTTTCTCATTCCACCATTCACTACCCTTTCTCATATGACCACACACCACCTTCTGCATGTCATACACTTCATCTACACATTCGATATTACTCTCTTTACTCCTTAGGAGGAGGTAGGCCTTATAAGAGGGTCTACACATTCGATATTACTCTCTTTACTCCTTAGGAGGAGGTAGGCCTTATAAGAGGGAGCTGTTGACCTCAAATAAACATTAAATCTTGAAGCGGTCGCTTCTGCTTCGACTGTAAAAACATACGACCATTAATAACTGCAGTGGCATTTCGCGCAGTATTTCTAAACACGACGGCCTAAACTTTTTCCATACACTGGTAAAAAAATATTTGGAGGTGTCAAGGATGCATGCACAAGTTCTGCGACCTCATGTTACATAATAACTTCTGTTGGTAAGTCAGTCTCAAAATAATAGATATTACTGATGTAAAACCACTAGTAATCATCTTTGTCTGTGTTAAAAACACGTGCAAAAATACCACACAACTCATTTGGTATGCCTGAAAATGCGCGTGGTTACCTCATACGCCTGGCAGCGGTGCAGCACAAGTTAAAGAGCTGCACAGCACTCGTAAACAATGACGCAGCAGGTTGAGTTGTACATCATTTTAATCAGAAAATTACGCTCTGGTTAATAATAGGAACCGACTTACGACGATATATTATCTCTGCTTTTTAAGACTTTGAACTTGTGCTTCTAATGGGCATGGAATGTGGTTGTAATTGCCTCGCTGAAGTAGGTTAACACATTCCACCTCTCTTCCACTACCCTAATTCTCATTTGCTCTCACCTTGGTTTATTCGCTGCTCCTCTTTACGCACTCCCTCTTGGTTATCTCTGCACACAGGCCTCTTTTTCCAACCGCACACAATTTTCGACACGTGTTTCACGTGAACGTCCGTCCCTTCGTCTTTTCCTCAACCCATCACAAACTTGGCTCCACGTAGTAATGATCACACTCTCCACCTGTTGCTCCCACTTAACAGGTTCACATCCAATAACCACTCCTCAGAACGCAAGTCAATTACCACACAAGCCAACAGTGCTTGCTGACTCCCAGTCCCGACCATTCACAAATAAATCTACTTTTGTATTTCTTTTTTAAACCCATTTATTAGTACACAACTCGGAGAGCTGTGGACAGCTTTTCTATACTATGCATACGCGCGTCCAACACAGGCCTGCCAGACATTACTACATTTTACCATCTGCAGTCATTTCTCCCACCAGGCTACCAATTCTGCAAATGAGAGCTGTAGGGATAAAATCAGACCTAAGTATTTCGGTTCTTGATCTTTCTCTTCCAGAATTCTGGGTACGGAATTCTTAAATATGGCTCAGAAAAATCGGCACAATTGAAAAAAATCTACATCAAAACCCACACGACATACCCTCAGCGAAAACCTTCCGAGACGCCTTCAGCTTCCATCACCCCATAACTCCACCAGCAAAGCGTATCAGAATACATGAACACCGACTGGGCCAAGCAGATAAAAAAGAAAAAGAATCTAACGATGCCAATAAAAGTTTTCATGGGATACGACAATGTGGCCAGCAATTTATGTGGCCACACGCAACACACAGGTGCTGCTCCCAAAAGCTCCTCTGACATTCCTCACGTTGCGACAATGAAGAAGACACGCTAGTGATGACAGTAAACCCTTACGTCTCAATGACCATGATGGTGGATACTCATCAGCAGGTCGTCTGGTGCTGATGAGAGTGACTCTTTAATGGTACCGAGGCCGTAGCTGAGGGATGACATAGGAGGGGAGGTTGTAACTTTAGACAATTCTTCTGCAGATAAGAAAAGGTGCGAGATAATCTAAAGGTGGAAATGTTAGTCTAGCCCCTATTAGGGCGACGGTACGATAAGGACGACGGTACGTTAAGGACAATGGTACGACATTGGTACGACATTGGTACGACCCTTTGTTAAGATGGCGTCTTGAGACCTCTGGCCTAACTGTAAGGGTCATGGTTACATAAGACCAGACGATCATCCACAAGGGTCATGCAGTCATGCTCAAGAGGCGCTGACGGTCAGAGAGGCACGCAATCATCAACCATGTATGAAGGATCATACACACACACACACACACACACACACACACACACACGAGACCATCACGACAAGCACAGCCCAGACCAGAAGGCTACCGAGGGAGAAGCAGTTGCACCCATGTCATGATGTGGGCAGAGAGCATCACCTTACGATTTCTTCCAAGTCGATCGAGTCCCAGCGCTTCCGGGAAACTACAATACAGCTCCTGCGAGACCCGAATTGGGGATATTTACACATCCTCTGCGAAAGAGTGATCTGTTGGTGGCGACAGCTCTTGAGAGAGGCCAAACGCACGAACAGTAATTCCGACAGAGGCAAAACTATATGCCAGCGGGTTCGTTTATTTTCTCCGGGACACAGAAGCAACTGCAACATCTGATGCTGCTACCCGAGACTGAAAAATATGCGACAACCAGCAGCGGTGCCTGAAGTGGCGCTAGACGATACACTCGGCATGGGAAGGTCTTGAGTCACGACCCAGCTACAGCTACAGAGACTCACTCCGGGTGTTGCTAAACGCCCTCCACATGTCTTGGCTAACCAAAGCACCCCTGGCTTCCTGCCGATGCTGTCTTCCCTACTCCACGAATCCCTACCATTAACACACACACAACCCCACACAGTCTAGCCATAAAAATCAGATAGCATCTCAATTCCAGTCTTGTGGTTCTTTCTTTAAAACATTCGTCTGCCACAGAAACAATAATAATAATATTAATGATAATAACAGTAATATTAATAACAATTGTTTTTAATGAGATTATAAAATTTAGAACCAAGAATGATATCATATCTGTTCTCTGTGGGTTTACAAACAGGCAATTAATCAGCTATAAAAATACGTATTTGTTTTATACATCCGGTAACACACACACACACACACACACACACACGTTACACAGCTGCCCACCTCAGATGAGAGGAGGAGGAGGGGTGACCTCGTAAGAGTACGTAAATAACAGTTCGTCAATCAATTAAATTCAAGAATAACGACTGGATGATGTTGGCGGCAAAACCGTGCTTCAAAAGGCCCAGTATCAGACACCATGATAAAAAACTGAGAGAGAGGATGGTTAAGAAGAGTGTAAAAACATAATGGTTTCGTGTTAGGAAAGCGGATGGCTGTCACGGTCTTGAGCAAAGAGACTGTGGGCGCCGGCTACTAACAATAATTCAAAAGTTTTCTTTATGGAGCAAAAAGTACAAGAACGGGGCCCCACGTAACGTGCCAATATGTAATTATACATTACATATACTGCATGTAATGACACACACAAACAATATAAAAGAAAATAGTCTTTATCGACCTTACTGGACAGGAAGCGTAGGAGCCTGGTAACAGCACCGTTACAACACATGTGCTTCCTTCAACAGCACCTCGTGAACAGACATTCGTCCTTCACCAACCACGATGAGTTACTGAGTTATGTAACCCCAAGACCCCTCTCACGGGGGTTCACTGCTGCTTCGAGGCTGTGGTCCACGCGGGAACGAGGTAACGTCTGCTTCTTTGGGGTCAAGAAGGTCCTCGAAGAAGTTGTTCTCCCGCCCGGCCGCTGAGGATGATGCGGCATGGTCCTCAGGTGACTCCTCCCCGCTCTCGGAGTCCGGGAACGCCAATACCACAGCGCGCGACTGAGGAAAGACATATCATCCCAGGAGAACTCTGGGGATAAATTCTCCAGAAATCCCACTCAGTACAGGAAATCCATGCCATCTAGAGGGCCGCCTACATGTCCTTCTACCCGTCTCTCCAGGAACCTAGAGGCACGCCCTCCTACCCGTCTCTCCAGAAGCCTAAAGACTCCCTTCTCCACCAATCTGATGCCCTTCTCTAACTGTCTTGATCAACCATCTCTCTCTCACCATTCACATGTCCCTCTTCTCCAAGAACCTACCGTTTCTCTTTATTCTCTCCTCTCCTGCAACCCAAAGGCTCTTATCATTCATCAATCTACAGTGTCCTTCCTCAAACACCCGTAAGTTACTCCTCTCCAGCAGCCCTAGGAAAAAAAAAATCTTCCCACCAATTTACAGGCGCCAGTCCCAGGGCACTACAGACTAAATGCTGGAGGGGTAATCACCAATGAACTAGTCATTACTGACAGGTAGGATGATTCTCGGTTGAGAGGTGGCAGAGGCTGGCCCCGCAGCCCAGGACCAGCAGCCAGGTAAAGAGCCATTTACAATCCTGTAAGATTCATTTTCATGAATAAATTATTTCCCAGTTGGTATCACTCTTGAGCTTCCAGCAGCCACACCCGACTCCAGGACAGCCATAGACAGGTTCATCTTGTCCATGTACCGCCACAAAATGAGAACATGGCCAACCTTTCTTGGGGGAAAAAATAGCGCGTGTGTATCATTTGCCATTTCTTATTACCTGTTTGTGTATACGAGAAGGGAGTTATACACAGGGCCCTTTCCGCTCTCTTGTTCCTGCTTCACTGTCATACATTTCCTTGAATTTTCCTATGGGATTTGCATTCGCCTGTTCTTCCCTCACCTTTTTTCCGGCGAGACCCCAAAGCCAATGCTGGAGATGTGCTTCCTCATGTTCCTCCGTACACTCCTCTAACCTAATATGCAGCTGTACCCTTCTGTTCCGGCCCCTCCTCTGATATCGAGAAACTGATGTGTGTTCAAGTCGTCATGGCCTTTCAGAAATCTATACTTGTTTATCATATCACCCTTACCTTTTTCTTTGTGCCGGCGTGGGTAGTCTGAGGTATTCTCTCCTCCTCTCTTCATGGATCATTCCACTCGGGTCTGATAACCCCATTTTTTTTTTCACAATCCTCTTTTGGACCCTTTCCAGCAAGTCCAAGTGGCTCTTCAGGTGGGGAAACCAGACTCATGCTGCATATTCCAGCTTGGGGCAAATAAGGTTTACGTACAATTTTCTAAACATCTCGTGGTTCACGAACCTAAAGGCAGCTTTAATGCTGTCGTGTGTGTATGTTTGCTATTTGTGAATACTATTTGAGTGTTATGGAGACAGTTTTACACTCGTGTCGCTCCTCCGTCCCTTAACCCTGCACAAGGACCACGTCTATGTGTACCCACACATACACAGCCCAGTCTCAACCAGGTATCATATACCGACCAGCCCTGAAGGGAAGACGAAATCTGGATTAGCTGTGGGCCGACTACCGAGCCAAGAATTCAAACGAGGTTGGGCCCGAGCCTGAATCATGGTCAGGACGCTGCGCGTGTGTCACGGTAAAGTCAAGATAATCTTACCGCGCGTCTGTCCATTTTCAGTTTCAATTTTCATCTTTCATTTTCTGTTTCAAATTTCAGCTTTTAAATTTCAGTTTCAGCTTAAAGTGATGGAAAGCCTAACATATATTTTCACTATAACACCCGTCCTTCACTTAATGCTTCCGAACGTTTACAGCCGTTAGAACGACTTCACTATCTATTTGTCCAACTGACCCGGGCGGGGGTAAAAAAGAAAAAAAAAATCTAATTGCCATTTATTGAAAGAAAAAAGTAAATGAATTTGACTTTACCTTAAGATTTATAAATGACGAAAACATAAATGGAAGCGGTTACTGCAATAATAATAAAAAAAAAGATTCATTATAGGGTCCACCAGCATCCTGCTGACAGAGACGGAGGGCATTACAATAATTTGTAGGTTTCATTTATCATTTATGGGTTATTCATTCGCTACACTATCACTATCCATGGGCCTATCGTAAAATACAAAGAAGGAAAATGAGCACAGAGTGACACACCCACCCTCCGGGATGTCTGAACAAGAACTGAAGGTAGAGGGACCCACGTGGTGATACCCATATGGGAACCCCATCGAGGTAATGGACTTCGAGAAGTGTCGGGTTTTTGAATGGAGTCAAGCACTCACTGAGAGCTGCTGCAGTTGCCTATATGAGTAAGGGGAAATTGTTCTTCATTCATTTCCACCAGTATTTATTTTTTCATAAGCTTTTTAATAATACCTGATCTTAGCACTTTCGTTTATCAGTGGTTTACGATGTTTTTAGGACTGTGTGTGTGTGTGTGTGTGTGTGTGTGTGTGTGTGTGTGATTACTACTAGCACGATACGGGGAGGGAATTTTACACTCGTGCTGCCCCGCATTACAGACTGTGCCCTGCAGACGGTTACAGAGCAGTGAGAGAGAGAGATGTCACCTGTGTGGCTGCATCAGAGCCAATGGCTGGGGACGGGTGCAGTCCCGTCGAGAATTTGTCACTTCAGAGGAGTCTATCACTTCCCGGCTCCTGCATGTAGAGCATAGCCTCGAAGCTGCAGGAGGTCCTGGGAGTTGTATAATAATACTAAGTATATAAACAAAACTAATAATGATGATAATGTCATTCCCACGAAAAACAAACGATTAACAAAAGTCTTCCTGTGAGGAAATCCTTCAGCTCTCAACAGAAAAACAAACCTCTTACTCCACCAAGCACCGTACATTCATCAGATAAAAAAAAAAGAGAAAAGAAAATAAAGACGAACCGTCTGCGAGCAGGGCACGAAGTCACAAGTGGGTAAGATCAAAACAATAAACTCCAATATGCCGACTGAGTGGCCGGCAGTCCACAAGGGCCAACATCAAACGCCTCCCGGGCCCAAACATTCACAGCTGTAATGGTAAATGACGACTGTCCTCATTGTGGGCCGTGATATTTCCTCCAGGACGGACAGCGACACCGCCACATCCTCCTGCAGGATGATATATCTTGCCTTACCCTTTTATGGGGGGTGAAGATCGTCTTTACTAACCACCTCCACGGCTTCGTCTGGGTCCAAACTACTACACTCCAGCTCCCCTGGAACCATTCAAGACACCGATCAATAAAGCAACGTATTCCCTGCAAACTGACTGATCTGATACACTCGGGGTCTGTCCATTTGGCGGGTTCTTGAATTCCTCTACTGGCAGTTCCAATAACGCACCCCCTAATATCCTCAGCTACCATCGCTCAACAGCCAAGGTCTCATGGGGTTTACTGGTACATTATCTTCTTTGGTTCTAATGAAAGCACCCAGTCATTTTGGAAGTATTATTCAGCAACGTCTTCCTTGTCCATTCCTCAAATACGTAGCGATTTTAAAGTTTAGATTGGAGGCAAAGTCCCCCATCATTTCTCATTTTCAGTTTATGACACACACCTCCCGTCTGTACTCACGAATATAAGTCCAGGGGCTTTCAGTCGTTGCCAGAAGTGCTGATATACGAGTCAATGCAGATTGTGAATTCAAACTTCTTCCAATTCGGAAATCTCATCTGATTTAAAAGGTGGTATTGATCCATAACAGCTTTATTGTATAAAAAGAATCTTTCTTTTCAGAAAATTTCATCGCAGGGTTTGCCTCCCTTGTTTTGATGGTTCACAGAGACCAGCCTACCATCTTCCTTGAAGAAGCGATGTCTTTTTTTTGTGATCGTTAAAGGTTAAGCCATTTGATATAATCAATTCCTCATCTTTTATCCTTTTCTCCAGCAATATTTCTTTTGCCTACGGCCCATACTTCACACAGGTTTTTAATTCTCCACTTTCTCCATAAGAAAGCATTTGACACTCGTCTCTGCATAAGACCACAATATTACCAGTGGCCCTAACCCGACATCTAGCAGCATCTGACCCACACGGACGTCTCCGCCGGGAATTTTAGGCTCGAACCGTTAACTTTTTCAGGTTCGGTGGGCTCGAACCTGTAACCTTAAGATTCGGAAGGTAGTGCCGTGCCCACTTACCCAGCACTAACGGTACAGCTTCATAAGTGAGAGTCAAACACTGTTTTAATAGTCAGTTACTAAACACCGCTTTCTGGGAAGTACATATGATAATCATAACTGACAGATGCTCAATATACCTCCAATTGCTAACTAAAAGGCGAGGGCAGACATGATCGCTTTTTTTCCCAATCACGGTCAATGCATTCACAGCAAAACGCCAATAACTAGGACTAACGTGGCTTGTATTCGTGTGCTCTTCACGTCCCATCTTAAAGCGTGTGCAAAATACTGCACACACACACACACACACACACACACACACACACACAGAGAAAAAAATCTCAAGTTCAAGAAAAGTCCAACATAATGAGCCTGGCTACAAGTCGCAAAATTATTGCCCTTGGCGTAAGGGTCGTTCAAGGCAGAGTACGCCCGCGTAATTCGTCGTCTTCCTCGAGTACAAGTTGAAGATTCAGGCTAACAGTAATGCCACATGCAGAAGCAAAGGGTCGAGACCTGAAGTCTGTGCCATATTCGCGGGCGGACATCACGGGAAGTACAATGCAGTTCCACATCCCAATCTCAGGCTTCTGGTCCATAAAATGAGTTGACCTCAACACGTGACAGACGATTTGCAGTCTGTTCTCTGTGTCTAACACTGTAATCTAAAATTCCCAATGATTTCAGTAGCTTACTCAGACCTAGATGGGCCAGTTATATGTGCTTAACCCTCTATGACATCAATCATCACAAAGGCCTGAGGTTATGAGTAGTAACAGGGCTGCTAAGGCTCAAAGGAGCATATCTGCGCGTACATACATGTATGTCACTCTCCCAGCCCGGTCGTGACATCACTGGCCTGTATGGACAGTCACAGTCACCCTCCCAGCCCGTCTGTGACATCACTGACCTGTATGGGTCACTCTCCCAGCCCGTCCGTGACATCACTGGCTTGTATGGACAGACACAGTCATCCTCCCAGCCCGACAGTGGCATCACTTACCTGGATGGCCAGACATCGTCACTTTCCCAGCCCGATAGGGACATCACTTACCTGGACGGAGTAACATCGTCACTCTCTAAGCCCAACGTTGACATCACTTACCTGCATGGACAGTACCGTCACTCTCTCAGCCCGACAGCGGCATCACTTACCTGTAAAGAGAAAATAAGAAATTGAAAGACAAGTTTTGGAGAACCGTTCAAACGACAAGAGAGAGAGAGAGAGAGAGAGAGAGAGAGAGAGAGAGAGAGAGAGAGTCTACCTATCTACAAGTACCGAATGGTGCGATTTTGCCGGAAAGGCTAAGGGGTTAGCGCGTGGAGCTCACCGCATGTGTCTTGTGTGTTGGATAGCACACTCTCCTCCCTCTCTCTCGGGCCCGCCACCACTCTGGAGAAATGGCCATTATGAGCTTCATCTGGGACTGACTTAAGGCATGTGTCTGGTCTTTTAAATGTTTCCGTAGCCACTCCACATCTCTCATCTCTCTAAATACTGCATTAAATAATCTCTCAGACCAATTTTGCTTGGGTAACTGTGGTGTTTCCGTCTGACACCCTCAAAGGATGTTCCCGGGATATGATAATTTTGATGCATATTGTATTATCATGTATCATATTCACCTCCTACTGTAAAAGGTTCAATCCCTTTACATTATTCATGTATGCAAATAGAATTTTGATATGATGATCCACACGCTTTTCATTACATCGAATCAATCGTCTGTCGTGTGCGATTTCATCGTTTCGCTGTCGGCATTTATCATCAAGTTGAAGTTCATGTTCCACTACGCTGTTTCCCGTACATCGTAAACCACTTCCTTTTAGCCCCTGTAATTCATCCACTGCTTTCTGGCTCCTATAATATGGCACTACTGTTGTAATCGCTTCATTTACACCATGGTAGAGGTAAACAACACCTTTCACACTTAGTACTGAACTCAGTCCAGTTTATCATGTCAGAAATCTAAGTTATGATCGCTATGCCATCCGCTGGTTCAGTCTGTCTGTGTTTACCCCACTTGTACATGAAGTGAGGTCACGGGGCACATCTCTAGCTAGGCTGGTGAACTTCCACGTCCGTGACTGAGTGTATGTTATGGCATATGGATATCAAAAAAAAAAAAAATATGAGGGCGCTAATCTTTTGCTAGTTTGTATGTTAGTTGCAGTGGACTGCATTTTGCATATGTGATTTATCAGAGAGAGAGAGAGAGAGAGAGAGAGAGAGAGAACAGTAAGGAGAAAAGGGGTTTCACGTCGAGACGTGACGAAGGAGGGGGTAGGTGGCTGCTCAGGCGAACCGCGCATCTCGGCATGAAACCCATCGAAGGAGGTGGACCCAAAAGATGAGCGCGAGTTCCCGACCTTCCTTCAGAAGCGTGGCAAGTCAAGTCCACAGGCTTCTATCAATTTCCGCTTCGTCTTCACTTGAAAAAAAAAAAAGAAGAAAAAAGGACTGTGGGTGATAGGGAGAGGTGATGGGGTAGAAGGGCGATCCTTAAGCAATGGGGTGTGGGGGCCGGAGTGCGCGGGCTAAGCAGGGGTGCGTGCTGCACCCACCACCGCTGCTTGCTTGCTTGCGTCCCCTTCCTTACTCAGCTAAAGCTCTTGTTGACCCAAGATTGTGTTTCTGCCTCCACACTCCCCAGAGACACTGATGGACAGACCGCGACAAGTTTCGCTAGAGGTCGCAACATGAGCTATCTCTCCCTCACTCTTTTCTTTTTTCTTATTCCTCTCTCTCGCGATTTCTCTTGCCTTATGCAGCAGTGAATCAATAATGTCATTCTTCATCCCTCCCAGACCTCTTCTGCGTACAGATCCGAGACGACTCATCCTTTAACTGCCTGCTTACATGTGTGTGTGTGTGTGTGTGTGTGTGTGTGTGTGTGTGTGTGAGTGTGTGCGTGTAATCACCTCTGGCAAGTCTGTATCATCGTCAGCTGACGAAGCAGGGTACAGTCTCGTCAAAGAACTTCTCGCTTTAAAAGGAGTCCATTCTGTCCCAGCCACTGAGTTCAGCGCAGCCTAAACCTGCAAGAGCTACTGGAAGAGCAATATATATATATATATATATATATATATATATATATATATATATATATATATAGAGAGAGAGAGAGAGAGAGA
>JAYMFT010134311.1:0-12968 GCA_038088735.1 Panulirus argus
TATATGTGTGTGTGTGTGTGTGTGTGTGTGTGTTAAGAAAGCCGCAATAACCTCACATCCCTGTATACCAAAACTTTCGCTCATTCTCCATCCACTCTTGCACAAGCATCTGCTCCTCTACAAGAGGCTTTCACACCATCCAACAGTTGTCCCTACCGCATGTGTCCTAAATACATCCCATAAAGCATTCCACTCAAGTCTGTCATATGCTTTCTTTGCATTCATAAAAGCTGCAAACAGCTTCTTACCTACCCCAAAATAGCTTTTTGCGGTCATTCTCTCACAAAAATTCAATCCACATATTCCCTACCTTTCTTAAAAGCTCTTTCCTCCTCACTTATTCTGCATTGTCACTTTGATCACTCTTGCATACACTGTTCCTGGCATACTTAACTTTCTTATTCCCCTATAATTACTACATATATCCTTAGCACCTTTTCTTTTAAATAAACAAATAGTAGCCTTTAACCAATCCTTAGGTACAGCCCTCTGCTTCCATGCTGAATTATCAATTGCATGCACTCTATCACACCTTCTCCTCCATACTTCAACAGTAATCTCAACATATCCTACCTTCAGCCTCTCAATTGTCCTTCTTACCTTATGGAACTTTATACTTATTTTCCAGTACCTTAAGAATTGAGTGGCATAAAACCCATAACTTGAGTTTGATGTTTACAACACTTATAAGCAGGCCTCTAACTTGAAAATTTCACTTTTGGCCACGGAACTTAATACAGATGGTTTTGATACCTTCCTTCCCAGACAATATTTCCAACCACACTTATTTCACTCTTAATAACTGCTGCATTGCAGGTGACACAGGTGTTTCATTGTACACATCATTAGTTAACAAATTGGTACCTGTCTCTCCACAGGGGATTAGCAACTTTTGCATGAGTAACAGTGGAAACCAATACCTTTTTAAAGTTAAAATCTAAGGGAGAGGTCACTAACTTTCATGTAGTGGTTAATGCATTATAAAATCTGTTGTGGATGAGCGATCATCTTTCAAGACAGAAGAATCAAAACTGGTTGGATTGCTTGGAATACCATAGTGGTTAAAGAGCTGATCTAAACACAGGTTGCTGAACTGGGAGTCATATCAATGTTATTTATTTTCACTCACCTGCACCATCCTGGGTAATGAATAATAACAAAAAGCAAGTACCTGCCAAGCTGGTTGCAGGTCTCAGGCCAAATAAACCTAAACCCTTAAACAGCAGTTGTGTCTCCATGGTCCATTCCCATACGGAGAGGGAAGATCTTTAAAACTTTTTTCATACAGAATACTTCTTTATTATGAAAGAAAATGCCTCAAAATTTAGTGTGCTTTCTTCTGTTTCAATTTAAAGGCAGATAAGTGTATGAGAGAGGGCCGATGTTGGCTGTGTAGATGCTCCTTAGCAAAGTATACAATAATCATTATTCTTTTTAGGGCATTGGGGGGAGAGAGAGAGAGAGAGGATAACTTTTTTCCCCCCCTCACAGGAAATTTCTGTATTATAATTTATTAAAGAAAAAAAATGGAGGATGTTGAGTAGATGGGGAGTGGGGTTTATGCTGGCTGCAAGGAAGCTCCTTATCTTTTTTCTTCATACATCATGTTCATTTCACACCACCACTGTTGCACTAGGATAAACAAAGAAATGGCCTCATTCACTTACATCCATACTCTTGCTGTCATGTGTAATACACAGATACCAGGGCTTCCTGTCCATACTCATGCTACACTGGCCTTTCCATGGTTTATCCCAAAAGCTTCATATGCCCTAGTACAGACTACAGATAAGTGTATATTCCCTGTATGCCACCTCTCTCCAATTTGCTTCAACACTTGCACCATCTTGCATGTCAACCAATCCTTCAAAGCATCTTTCATTCCTTTCTTCCACCTCTTCTTTAGTTCCCCCTTTTCCTCGTTCCCTCTACTTCTGACATATATACACTCATCGCCATCCTCTACATATCTCCAAACCATTTCAGCAAACCCTTTTCACCTTTCTTATAAATACTCCTCTTACTACCATGCCTCTCTTACCCTCTCATTTCATATTCAATCAACCATCCTCACAGTACAAATGTCCAACACATCCACCCTCTTTATATATTTGCCTAAGGCCTACACCTTTCATTCATACGGAATTGACAAGAAAGTGGAGTTAATGGACCCTGATATAATGGATTTCGGATTTAATGGACCAAGCAAATAATAATACATTAATAATAATTGTAAATAATAATAAAAACTCAAACACCATACCATGCGCATCTCATATCGCATTTGTTTTTGGTAGTTTGGGGTATACTCGCTTTGTTTCAGTCTCAGTCTGCCTCAAGCTATCATGCAGTCAGTTTGTATACAGAGAATTGTAACTTTATTTATTAAATAATTTTGCAGTCCTACAATTCAAAATCTCATCAAGTGATAGAGGAGTTAAAAGAAAGTGCATGAACTGTATATTATATTACTGTACATTGTATCAAAAAAAAGGGTACATTCGATTTACCAGACTTTCGGCATTAACGGACATCCCTTTCCCCCTATTATTCCGTTAAATCTAAAGATTACTGTACTTGATAACAATCTGTCTTCCGATTGTGTGGAGAGTGATTTTATGGACAATAGCTATTTGAACAGCAATGAAATCTGGCTAAGATGAAGATAGAGATGTTTAGCAAAAGTGTAGGCAGTGTCGTCAGCACCATACTAACCTTGACAAAACTGACCGGTGCAGCTTATAATTCTACACACAAAACTTTGCTGTTACACAAAAACTTACTATCAGTAAATCACTTTGATTATAACAACACATAATGCATGAGATAAAACATAATAATAAAAATTATAAATTTCTTTTGAATAGGTAAATGAAACAATAAAACATGTACAATGACAACTTAACACTCAAGCCTTACTCCTGCACTTTTTGGCATTTGCTGAAATATCTACAAAACTTCTTTACATATTCAGAGTGAGAGTAGTATGAAATTACACCTCTGAAATAATTTTATTCATTGTTATATGAATTTCAAATTGGCTATATCAATGGTTAAGAATGCAGACAAGAGCTTCTGCAATGATGAACACAACAGCAACAAAGATGACTCGTTCAAGGAGCAGACTGCTAGAAAAAATGGAAGGTAGGCTAAGCAAAGCAAGGGTAAGTGAGGACCACTAAGCAACACACCTGGTGTATTTTACCACATTTTTCAACTTTACCTCTCTAATCACCCCACCTTTTGCTTTCTCACTCCTTATTTCAGAATGTTATGTACTATAATGTTGAAGAGATATACAGCTGCTCATTTATACTTACACATTTTTGTGGTTTGACATTAGTTGTTTAATAGCACCTGACAATGCAATGGCCAGCGTTACCAAAGATAGCGAAAGACGCATCACCTCACCACTTACTATAATCTCCTTCCCCACAAACTCTGTCATCACCACTACCCTATAATTACCACCTAAATCATCCATCTCACTCACTATTCATCAAATGACTGTCATTCATGATACAATATTGTACATTGTTTATCTGCTATTCAGTAATTAGAAAAGACATTGTTTATCTGCTATTCAGTAATTAGAAAAGATATGTTACTGTAATAATCTGACTTTATTAATGCCTGTAACCCTCATAAACAATACTGTATATAATGTCATCAAGAACACATCTTCATGTATGCAATGGTATATTGAACCTATAGAGCACTGCCTTGCATAACACTCCATTTTCCAGGAAAGTATCCTGGGTGCTAATCTGTGTAGGAGTGTGTTCTAATTAATACCATGCCTCTCTCTTAACTACCCTCCTCTCACTAATATTGTCCTGAAAAATTTATTTCCAACACATCTACCTTCTCCTGTCCTTTTGCATTTTAGAGCTCATGACTTGTATTCAAACTGGATCATCAAGAACACTACTTCAAATATTACTAATTTTGCCCTCTCATACAGTAACTTATCTTTCCACACACTCCTAAGTGCATCCAGGACCTTTACCTTCTCCCTTACTCTATGGTTTACTTTAGTTCCCATACTTCCATCAACTGACATGTCCAATCTTATGCATCTAAAAACCTCCACTTCTTCCAGGTTTTCTCATATAAATTCATAATTACATATCGAGGAGATAGGGCCACAAGAAAGCAGAACATTCTCATATTATTTAAACAGGTAAATACATTCCTTAAATGTAAAAGGTATTTATATGTACGATACACAATTAACACAGATATAATTTCTAAACCTGCTGACTGGTTTGAGCATTATGTATATACAACACCATGATTATACTTCTAATGCTGCATGGCTTACCTTTGGCCTATTTACTTGCAAAAATCCACAAAGAAGGAAAACAATTTCAACCCCTAAAATGAGCAAATCTTTTATTTTAATAAGAATTCAGAATTTATAATATGAATATGAATGTATAATATGAATTTAGAGTTATAAGAAGACAGAACTAAAAACTTCCAGCTTTCTAAGAAACTACAAAATTTGAACTGTTGAAAATGAATTCCTTAATGTTTTCCCTATTTACATAATACAACACTGTAACTAGTTCCCATTAGGAAAGGTTCCTTTAAGCATTAGATGTAACTGCTAGTTTTTTGAGGTGTTCCATGAAGACTTGCAAGCTTACATCATCTGTAAGAACAGGTGCACCACCATCCTGTAAAATGATATTTGATAAAGACATGCCATATTGGAAAGACACATAGTTACATATCAACAAATATTTTCATGTGGATCTATAGTTAATATATTGTCACTGTTCATTGTGGCTCTACTCAAATGATAAAAGACCATTAATATTTCCATGCACATCTAGGCTTAAATTTCCCTACATGCTTAATCTTTTCTATCCTTTCAATTATCCTGTCCCATTGCATGTCAACCTTACTGAAGTATGCTTTTAATATTTCTCCTTTTATTAAGCATATTGTTTACTATTCTCCATATATTCATTCATAGTACTTCTACTGTACTCTAATGATGCTATAGCTTCACAGTTCTTCATCTCCCTACTTTCCTTTACACACATCCTCAGCTACAAACTATCTTTCCTCAGCTACAAACTATCTTGTCAGGAATCTTCATCTGCCTATGAAAAGGCTTACTAACACAGGTGTATCAACCTGTTCAGTACAATCAAAGGCTCAGAGAGCCTGTACCATTCATCGGGATATATATGGTTTCTGAGGAGATTAAAATGTTAGAAGTTTCTAGACATACAACAAAGCAGTTGTTTCTAAAAAGATTCATGAAATTTCATTTAAAACCAATGACAGTCTTTTGTTGATGACCATGTTTGATTTGCAATAAACAAAAAAAATTCAAAATTGGCAAAAGTTAACTTCCTGTTCACTGTTTCTTGCTTTCAGGTCAATTGGCCCATTTAACCAAAATAAAAAATCTGCCTATGAGAACCAGTATAACAGTCATAACAAATATATGACTGGCATGAAATAAGGAAACATTTCTGCATGTCAAAGCTCAACCTGCTCACTGGATTCTAACAAGATTTTTTAAATTTCATCCAGCCATAGACCATATGGCTCGTGGCAGCCATATTAGATTTATTGAAAAATGCAAATTTGAGTAAAATTTTATCTTTTCAATTAACTTTTAGATTTACTGACCTACTTTGGAATAAATATGTTCAAAAATTTAGCTAGTGAGAATCGATGACAGACTACAGTGGCCATATTAGAGTCTGGATCAGCACAATAAAAGGAAACTTGATAGAGGACCACCTATCTATAACTTCCAATTTCCAATGTGTTAAATCTGCTTGCTGGTTTCTGATGTGATATTTAAGACATCAGCCAATTAAGAGACCATTTTCCCTTATGATGGCCATAATAAATGCTCAGCTGGTATGATACAAGGATACTTCATAAAGGATCATCCTGAATGATGCCAAATGATAGCATTTCTCAAAAGTTTCAGTTTAACAGGCCCAATGAACTTGGAGATCAAAATGTGAAGAATTTAGAGACGGGACACCTGATGATGACTGAAGCAATGCGATGACGAGAGCTCACCAAGTAAGCAAACAAAAATACTGGACTAATCTAAGCAAGTGTAAGAAATAATAAATGCTCTGATGAAGTAATACGAATCCGGGACACAATATCATAAACAGCAACAGAATTATCTTAAAGGATCTAATATTATTATAATGGAAAACAGCAGATCAATGATGCATCAAACAACATGGAACAGGTTAACAGCTGATAAAGAAAAAAACAGTACAGGAATTCAGAAATGGATACATTAGATAAATCTAAAAATTCTTGACTCCCAAGATGCAGTACTAGGTAATCCATAACCAAAACTGTGATAACATGCACTCCTACTAAAAAACTGATTTCAGTTTACTCATACTTGAATGAAAAGACTGAAGATAATGGTATACTGATGTACCAATAAATATGCATCAGGTGAAAATATATTACTGATGAAAGTTTTCTAACAATGAGTAAATTAAATTTTCATGCATTTTTTTCAATCGCCTGTTCTTGATGCTACCTTACTAATATATGGGAAATGGCGAATATGTATGAAAAAAATCTTTGGATTAGATATTAGTTATATTAACTGTTGGGTCTCTAATTTTAGTCTACTTTTTCTATCAGTAATTGATTGAACTTCACAATCTAAATGTCATCCTTCCTGCATATTAATAATATTAAGAATAAAAGGTTAAGTTACTCCAACAGTTGAGTAATGAGTAGAAATATTGGATATAACTCGAGAATACATAAAAAATGTGCAAGATATTTTAGAAACTGAGATACTTCATCCAAAATGCAATGTATTACAGTTACAGTGATAAGTTTAACATCTGTAACACATTCTTTCAGCTTTATATAGGGCTCACATGTTAGTATCAGTTAACACAGTTGGTCAGCTGATCTCAGCCTTCCAAATAGCTTGTTGTCATTTGGCATTAATTGGGCAAATGTTTATCTAGAGAAGACATAGCAGTAGTTCATACTGACCCATGAGGGATTCAACTTATTACTTTTAAGCACTTTGAGAAAGCACCTTACTTATTTTCTCAATAATATAATAATTGACAATTCATATGAAAAAAAAATGCTCCAATCAAGGCTAATGTGGATGAAAGAATTTAAGAAATTATTGAGATCTCCTCAGGTGTTTGCAGTCCTGACTTGAAAGCAAAGAGGTAGAAGAGGAGAGAAGAAACAAAGAGAATTCCAGTTCTGCTTTTACAGGAAAGTAGAAGATATCAGAGATGTCAATCATCTGGCTGTCTATAAACAGAAACTAAAAGGAACTGCAGTCAGATATTTGCTATACTGGCATGGACACTAGCAGACAGCTCACAAGGGAAGTAGCTGCAATAAAACCTGGAGAACAGGAAGAGGGCAGCAACATCATGGCAGACAGAAAATGATGGTTAAAGAAAGATAACAGCTGAAGAATCAATGAGATGCAGGGCTTTTGATTCCACTCTGCCAAAGAGAGAGGTGGATGAGCTATTTCAGATATGCAAGCAGTACTCCATACTAGGGCAAATAAGATGCTTACACATTTGGAACTGTTTATCAAAGGACAGAATGAAGATATGGTAATACCTAACATGTTTTTGATATTAAACAGTGATATTGTAATGACCTGAAATTTAACAGATGGAAATGAGTGAGAATTAAAAGGTAAGTAAGCAGGAATTGCATTCTGCACTAGTGAATTTTACCAGATCACTGTTTCATATTTGCAAAGGTCTGAATTAAGAGAAATAATATTCAGCCCAAGAAAGAAAATGGACAATAGAGAAAGGAGAGGGAGTTAGTTAAAGTACGTAGAGAGGAATAATTAGAATACAGGTGACTAGTGTTCGAGACTGAAGACACATCATTTATGGAGAGAAGAGAGAAGGAAATAAGGAAGAACCCTGTGGGAAACCACTGTTAATAGGATAAGAGAAGAAATCACTCCCACAATGGACTGACAACACAGAAGCTATGCATTAAAGAATAGAAGGAAGCAAAGTGTGAAATTTTGTTTACAATGTCCTTTTTTTGAGTGTAACTTCCTTGAAGGTTTTATAAAAAATAAATGAACCTATAATTACAATCAAAGTAGCTCAATATATGTAGGACCTTCTCCAAAAACTCCATTTACAGCACATTCCCTCATTTTACAACAAAGGACTGGCCAGCAATGCCTACACTGTGTAAAGCATAAGTGAATGAAAATGAAATCTACCATGGCAAGTGAGGTGGTGTGAAGTAAAATAGCAAGGAAACAGGAACATTTTGGGTTTGTAGACTACTGTGGAGCTTCCGAGTAAATGGCTCACTTGTAAATCTTTATAAGCTGCCAGTAAGAATGTGGAAAAATCAAAGAACCATCATCTTTTAAAAAGGACTATTTCTAAAAAATCACAGATCCAACAGGATAAGTGTGATAACTGATAAGAAAATGGCACATATGATATTGTAACATAGCGTACCTCTGGTAAAACTTTTCTGTAAGGAATAATATATTTCTAGAGACACTACTATCATACTTGAGATGTATAAAAGCCACTGTCACTCAACAAAGCACAAGAGTATACAGTATTATGTGTCAAAATACTGTTCTTGTACAGTGAATGTATTGTAAACCACCTTAAAACATGCAAAGTCATTAATTTTCCCTTGTGTACAACATTTCCATTGTATGAAGTGTGAGTGACTGCACCCTAAACACCAAGTTAAAATAAGTAGCTACAAGCCAATGAAAATCCCACATTTCTTTTATCACCATCACCAGTAGCATAAAATGTAAAAATATGACAGAGCCAATTGGACATGTAAAGCATAGTATTAAGGCCAACACCAATATGAAAAATAAATGAATAAATAAATACCGTTGAATTGGGGTCTGGGATGGCTGACTGAAAAGTCAAAAAATTGGGAATTTCAAATTAGTATCATTTAAATCCGGAGTGTTTAGCAACCCAATTAAACAAAAATTAGAACAAATGTAATATGTACTAGTTGCAACTCAAACTTTTATCTATTTAATATATATATATATATATATATATATATATATATATATATATATATATATATATATATTCTAGTAAGAAGTGACAAAATCATTGGGATTGTTATAATTACAAAAATGTATAACTGAGGAGATGAAAAAGGTTTCATTAAACAAATTTACAAAATTTAATGAATGAATTTCAAAAGACAAAAGGTTCAGGCAATATCACCTGAACAAAACACTTACCCCTCCGTACATTGCATTATTGTGCGTCTGTGATGGATTCACCTTAGACAGGAGGAATCGAGCCTTTAAAAAGAAAAAAATAATTGTTACAGAAATGTTAAATTTTGATAAACTCCTCATCATATCTAACAGCCTACCATGAATTCCTGGGTTTAATACAGAATACTTTCTACCTCCATATATGGAATTTAAGTTCTACATACGTCTGCCCATCCATTTAATCTTTCACTTACCTCTACATTCTTATTCACACATCCTTTTACCATCAACTATGGAATTTAAGTTCTACAAAGTTTGGCCATCCATTTAATTTTTGACTTACCTCTACATTCTTATTCACACATCCCTTTACCATCAACCACCTTACTTTCAGCTTAACCAACTACTTTCACAATACTCTACACTTTAAGTCCCTTAAGCTTACAATATTTTCTGTTCTTTATCACCTAAAGAAATATCTTTCTCCAAATCAACCCAAACCTCCTACACTCTACTAAATTCATTGAATTCTACTCCAGGTCAACAACATATTCTAGCTATAAACTGTGAAGGACTAACTATTCCCTCATGTGGCATTCCCACACTATTTTGTTATTACTCTTTCTTATACTTCACAACATGATGTCATTATGATATGTGATAGCAATGCAGTGAACCAGCTGAGCTGTTTGTCATGTATCCCTCCCAGGCCCAAGTAGTTAGCAAATATGTACACGCTTAGTTGTCATGCATGTGACATCTTTGCTGTGTCTACAGACAATGAGGTCTGATATTTTACTGTACAGACAATTTTGTAGTCATTTCTTCTTAAGAAACAAGGTGGTGCATGCAAAACTATACTTAACCCTTAAACTGAGCAACTGATCCTCTGGGACTCTCGAGGGAGGGAGGGGGTGGGGTGGGGTTGGAGGGAGAATCTTTACAGAGGTATAGTAACCATAAGTAAACAAAACCCCTAAAAATGTACCATACTTTCCTTTATCTTGGTAAGACAGGGTTTTGAATTGACCATGCTACGGTGTGGAAATGCAGCTAATGTATGATAACTTCAGTACTTAGTAATTCTTAGGCAATTTTGTTCCATTTATATTCAGTGTTAAACCTTACACTACATAATGATCCTATGAGACTCCCATATGCACAGAAAGCAATTAATTCAAAATATTTTTTCCAAAAGAAAATAAGTATACAGTAATCCTTTGATTTAACGCACTGTGATATAATGGATTTCGGATTTAACAGACTGGTAACTAATAACATATTAATTAGTAATAATTGAAAAAAATAAAGAAAAAATCTCAAACGCCGCATCATGCACATTTCATATCACACTTGTTTTTGGTAGCATGAAGTATACTCGCTTTGGTGATGTGGTGAGGTGAAACACAGACTGGGTGGGAACCACTATACTGATTCTAATGTTTCGACAGAATCTTGATCACAGAGTGAGTACAGAAGAACAGGACACCAGCTTATATACGTGTCATCATTGGCCTTCACCCCCCTGGGTACCTGGTGTGACCTCCCGAATGGTTGTGCCTGGCATTTGACCTTACCGCCTCTGCCATGTTCCATCTGGCCGCCCCTGCCATGACTGACCTCATTATCTCTGTCAAGCTTGATCTCACCGCCTCTGTCACAGTGATCTGTCTTACGGCTGTTCTTGCAAGGCCCACAAAGCCCTCTCACCAGTAATTTGTGTTTACTTTTGTCACTATGTAAGCCACCTCAATCGTTTTTCTTACTTTTCTCAAATTGCCCTTGGTTAGTATTTTCATCCCAATCCAGTTCGGCAGGTGCCCCTTTTCCTCTGCATACACCACCAGTGAGTTAAAGGTTCTGTGTGCCCCTCATTAGAAATATTAGGTAGGAGTCTCTGCAAACACTGTACTAGAGTTGCCCTCTACCACTGGCCCATTAATGGTTAGGCACTAAAGGCTGACGTGGTACTAGAGTTCATTAGTTATGAAGACTATGTTGCCATGGCCACCCCCATGTTGGAGTTCCAGTTGGGAACAGGTGTCAAATATATAGATGGAGAGGATAAAGGTGACTGTTCAAACTAAAGAGGTATAAGTTTGTTGAGTGTAACTGGTACATTGCTGCATGGGAGGGTACTGAATATAAAATGAAAAGCCTCCCTGAAAACGGAGTGGTCTTATATTTCGGTTCCATGGTTAAGAACCCAGTCACAGGTGAATCCTTTAAATTAAGGAAAACGATCGAACCACATGTGCCCATACAGTACTTTATATACAGCAGCGAATCTTGCTGTGTGACTGCCCCACTCTGGAAACTGGTAAATGCCCATGACGCGCAAGTGGGGTACATAATCCTTGATGGATCTCAGGTGCTTATTGCCGTAGCCACTGACAATAAGCCAGACATAAAGTATCAGGAGTCAGTGCTCCTTCCTCGCAAGCATGGCCAGGGAGGGCAATCAGTGGCACGATTCAGTCGCCTGAGGTTGGAGTGCCACCATCAATATCTGAAGAAGGCCGCAAACCTTTCAAATGTATTTTTAATGTCCGACAACAAAGCAAAGGTGGGTGCTTTAGTTCTAGCTGGCTCAGGATGCCTCAAAGAAGACCTTGTAGGACTTCTTCACCCGTGCTTGCATAGGGTTCTGCAAAAGGTTGTCACTGTGTCATACGGCGGACGGCAAGGCCTGAACGAGGCAATGAGGGCTACACGCGATTTGACAAAAGATTTGATTCTAGAGAGACATCGAACAAAGTTTCAGGAATTTTTTGAAAACCTGAAGACCTATAATGAAGACTTGGTAAGCTACGGTCAGGTGAATGTGTCCAGAGCAATAGAAGCCGGAGCAGCTAGGCTGGTATTGGTCTGGGAAGAGTCTCCCTTTGTTGCATGGTTGACTCAGAACTGCATTGAATTTGGCACGATAACGAGATTTTCAGCAACATAAGTACAGAAAGTAGCATGATTGTCCAAGCTTTCGATGGCGTGTGCGCCTTCCATCGGTTTTGTTTCACCTCAGTCAGCGATGATGAGGATGAGCAGGTGGAGCTCGATGAAACTCACGAATGAGGTGGCATCATCACCCTTTGACGAGTGAAAGACAGGCTTTGTAACAAACGAATTTTGAGGTAAATCCAGAGCTGCATTCACATCTTATTTATGAAAAGGACATTAATTACAATAAAAATAAAAATCACAACTCTTCTTTAGTATTACAAAGATTCTTTTAGGGAAATTTACTCATCTACTCTTCATAACATTACTGCCTAAAATCTTTTTATCATTATTGTTGCTCTTATTTTATTCTGAGAAAAAAAGAAACAGAGAAGGGGTCAAGTGAGGATTTTCCCTCTAAGGCTCAGGTCTCTGTTCTTAACGCTACCTTGCTACCACGGGAAAAGGCGAATAAGTATGGGGGTGGGCGGGTGTGAATGTGTGTATGTGTATATGCATGTGTATGTATATGTATGTATATGTATATGAATGTACTGTGTAATTATGTATATATGTGCGTATGTGGGGGGATGGGTCTTTCTTCGTCTATCTCCTGATGCTGCCTCGCTGATGCGGGAAACCAATCAAGTATAATAATAAATATAATGAATATTTTTTTTTCATACAAATTTGCCTTTTCCCACGTCAGTGAGGTAGTGTTAAGAACAGAGGACTGAGCCTTAGAGGGAAAATCCTCACTTGGCCCCTTCTCTGTTCCTTTTTTGGA
>JAYMFT010134322.1:0-12968 GCA_038088735.1 Panulirus argus
TGCCACGAAACCTTCCAAAATTTTTCCTAGATCAGGGGTGAGTGAGAGTGGGCGTAGGTCAGACAGTTGTGTTATAACAGACTTTTTGGGTAGTGGAGTAATTGTGGCACATTTCCAAATTGCGGGGAAATAACTGTACATCATGCAATTATTAAATATACGCGTCACATACGAAATAAGAAATCAGAAAAGCATGAGATGTACACTCTCCCAGAAACGTATCGGCCTCCGGGATCTGAATTTTCTAATAATGTACAACTGGCCGACCGAGACTGAAATTTGACTTCGCTGCCACCCTGATGCAGTTGTAAACTGTGTCAGGGTGGCAGGGAAGTCAAGGTTTAATCTGGGTCGGCCAGTTGTGAATCATTAGAAACTTCAGGCCCGGGGGGGAGGGCCGATACTCTTTTGGCAGAGTGTACAGTTGAGATGTGATAGGCACAAACGAAATATAAAACGTAAAAAATCACGAGATCTACAACTGAGATATGAGAAGCACAACAGCTGGCCAGCACATGAAAACAGTAAGGGAGCGAGAAATGATTATAGCACAATTAGAAAAAAGACTCAAAGAAAATACAACAGCATATGGAATATGGGCGTAGCAGGACAGACCAAAACTGTACCTCGCATTCATTAGTAAAGAAGAGCCAGTCAAAGGAGCAGCTAATCAGGCTGAGCAATTCAGAGAGAAGGGTTATTGAAAACGATGAGAGAATATGCAAAGGACTGAGGGATAAGTTCAAAGACGTATTGGTAGTGGAGGACACACTTGTTCCAACACCAGCGAGAGAGGGTGGGAAAGATGACTTAGAACTCACTGAAACTGTCAGACAAGATATATGCAGGCTATTATTTCCAATAAAAAGGCACGTTGGTCCTAATGAGGTCTCCCCATATGTGTTCAGGGAACGTGATGTAAACGCTTGAAAAGCTCTTTGAAATGTTCAATGAGCGTTTAGAAGCGGAAGAAGTGCCAAGGGAGTCTGAGTGAATATCATGCCTGTTTTCAAGGAAGGTGATAGAGAAATTGCTCTAAAACACAGACCACTATTACTGACGATAGTGGTCTTAGAAATGTTAGAAAAGATGATAGAAAATAACATAAATTATTGTCTGCAAAGGAAAGACTACGTAAGTGAAAGGCAACATGGGCTAAGAGAGAAAAGACAATGAGTAACAAGTCCCTCAAATCTCCAAGACAGTGAAATCTGTTACAGGCAAGAGATGGATGAATGGATAATGTGTTCCTGAAATACCAAAAGGCATCTAGCAGTCCCACAGAGAAAACTGGTAAAAAGAAGAATTTCCAATGAGGCTTAAGAGAGAAGGCTCCATCGATAGACTGAAAGTTAGCAGAAGATTTATGTCGTGGTAAGCTTTTGGAGCCAGTGGTTGATCTTGGCCATAGACTCATTCTTTCCCTTGATATGTGAACGACTGGCTAGAAACCTGAATTAAAACCCGAATATGCTTGTTTCTTCAAAAGATCGCAGCTGGTGGAAGAGAGCCTGTCAAAGGAAAAACGGGGAGAATTGAACGAAATGGAAAGTGTAACTTTTTAAAGAAGATTGGTTGAACATAAAAGAATAAGCTCCAGCTGAAGAAGCTGCTAGATTTTCCTGGACCTGAGGCGATTCAGCAAACGAGGAACGCTACTGGTTTTATTTAAGTGGGGAGGATTCAACACCAGCGGGTGACAAGGAATCGAATATTTAGGTCTTAATTGCCACTTGAAGGAGTGGAGATGGGATGGTTAAGAATGGCTCCCCGTTGCCGTTACTGAGAGACAACTTGAGAGTGAAAAGTGGTCTTACAGTCCGGTGATTAATGGTCGAAACAGTAATACTGCAAAGCTATACCAATTAAGTGAGAGCTCCAGAGAGTATATCTGGTGATTGCTCACTGGAAAATTGACATAAAGCTACTGAAGCTCTTGATGCCGTAGTGGCCAGATCAGAAACCACGCTGCTAGGCTTGGGTGAGTTCATACTGGTGTACCAAGTTAGTCATTTGAGAGTTCGTATAGATGTCCTTTATACATACACATGTGGCAGAAACAGTCTTACATGCGTACATGGATGGAATTGGAGGAGTGGAAACAAGAGAACAGAAGAAGCCGAGTAAAAACATTTGATTGGAAAACAGAACTGTCCATAAACAAGATGAATAAGACCTGGGATTGAAAGGCAGCATCTCGGCTTAAATGTGAAAAATTTATGTTTTCCTCACAAAACTTCGAGACACCAGAGGTCAGGAAAACAGAGGTGAGCCTGGCTCTCGTGGGAGCTGAGTGAGATAACAAGCCCAACCCCCAAGGCCTAGTGCTTACGTCCCTCACCACCGGCGGGCCGATCTTAAGCATAGGGCCCGCATCTCCTGAGTTGTAGGGAGGTTTAATCTCAAACAAGCAATCAAAAGCGTCCGGGAAACAAGACTAGGTGAGTTGGGAAGTCCAGGATGGTCAGCAGAGGAATCCAACCCCAGGAAACGATAACAAGTTGCCCAAGAATACAGAGTTACCTGAAACCAGGCTGAATGAACGTGGAAGTATGAGAGCATCTCGCGTAAAATGGACGACAGGAAGAATCCGTGGGCAAGAACAGAGACGCCAGCACTGAGATAAGAGCCAATCAGAACAAAGGAGTAAGTGGGCTAAGAGGGCGGGGCGCTCAGCCACAGGACGTAAGAGGAAGGAAGAGAGAGAGCCAAAGAGGAGAAGCAAACACCAGACAAGTCCAGAGTTGAAACACTGGGAAAAGAAAAGTGTTATAATGGAAATGAGAGAGAAAATTACCGGAAAGCAGGATTTCGAGGGAAGGATTCTTGATGCTGACGAACCAATAAGGAAACCGCTTAGTTCCAGAGGGCATAAGCATCTCACCTCGAATGAGATGAGATGAAAAAAAGATGCCATGGTAACCCACACTCCGGGTAAAGGTAATCACACACACACACACACACATATAGTTCAGCAGAGCAGTGGTTAGTGCTCTGACCTACCAATCTAACGGGCCAGCATTCGAGTCCCGCATAGAGCACCCGGCTCAAAACCAACCCCTTTGGGGAAGGTTCGATGACTGCGATGACTGAACACCTGGCATAAGCTAGGGCGTTTATATGTATATGTGTATACATAAGGTTAAAACATGGTGCATATACGCGAGTTCTCAGACGTGGCCACACGAGCAACCTAACCCCATCTCTGCAACATAGTGAATAGTGATCACGACCAGTAATCACACAACGGAATGAGAATGTTGCCGATGAGATGAAATATGAAGAGAGGAGGGTAAGTCTCCGACCTGCCCACTGTGAATGAAAGGAGGATAAAGGAGAGACACAGTAATTATCCTCAAGTTCCTGGGAAGCCTCGATGAGGTTAACACGGACCAGTTCCTTGGAATTCAATGGGACTTCAGAGCCAGAGGACGTAACCTGAAACTGGGCGGGGTGAGTACCAGGGAAGACGTGAGGACACACTTCTCCAGCAGTAGAATCGTGGCTATATGGAACAGGCTGGATGGAGTGAATTGGGAAAAGAATGGGATTAGAAGTTTATGTGATATAAGGGTAAGAAATTGGGCTACACTAGTGCAAAGATACCCTTCCATACGCACATTCAAGTAATCCCAAAGTAGAAGCCAAACACACACACTTACACACACACATGGTCGTAAAACTCCCTCCCCGTAGAGTACATACGGGTGATTACAAGTAGGTAATTACTCAAGAAACTTTTTAAGAAACTTGCAAAGAATTCTTTTATAGTGTCAGAGTTAGGGACGCATGAAATAAACTGAGTACTGAAGGTGTAAATGTGACAGATATATAGAAGTTTGAAAGACCGTATAATAAACTTCAAGAGATGGTGCCCCATAAGTACAGAACTCCCCCTACCCTTACAGTTTTAATAGGTAACTGAAAACACACACAAGAAACAGTCCAACAAGCACACTCGCCAACCGAAACAAAAGGGCAGAGGCCCAGCCCTCTCACACAGGTCTGGTCCCGTCAGCGGCCGAGAGAGAGCTCACCAGCAACATAATACCGAGAGGGTATTGTGCAGGAGAGACGCAGATGACACTCTCGGCGGGTGTGTGCACCCACGATGTTGTTCCCCCGGGACGCTCACTCATTCACTGCTCTTGTCTCTCTCTCTCCCCACTCCCTCTGCCGAGCCTGCTTTCCCATTCTATAGCTACCCCGTGCCAGCATCTCCCCTCGACCACACCGTCAAGAGCCCTCCATAATGCCATCATAAGACTTTTCCCTTGGTCACTAGACACAGGCCAGCTTCCCGTTCCTCCTCTCTTCTCTCTCCTGTCAACCCTCAACCCTACCTCACCCCCATCCTGCCCACCATGACGCTACTCCCGAATTCTCGAGCCTCTACTGCTGTACGAACCGCCCATCTACTCACAGACCCTCCAGTGTCTCGGTGACCCTAAACTTTCTCAAAGACGCTCCAAATTCAGTCCCCAACCGATCTTTCATTTCCCCACTGACCCTCCCCCTCCTCCTCCTCCTCCTCCTCCTCCTACTACTACTACTCCTCCTCGAGGCTTATCCATCCATGCAGATTACACTTCTGACCAAGAACACTCCACTTCCCCATCGTTCTTCCGTTCCCACACATACCCTCCACCTCACCTTATAGTTCATCTCTTAAGTCCCCACGTACTACCGACTCTCCACTTGCTCGAGAACTCGCAATCTTCCCAAAACTCGACACAACTCCGCTGACCCTACGCACACCCACTAACCTTCCACACCACTACTGTTCCTCCAGTGTCCCACCGACCACTTCCAGTTACCACCCACTTTTCCACCTCCCACCCACCTCCCCACCAACCAGCATCCGGTGTGCATAGTAAGTAATGATAGCAATAATGATATTTGTAGTGCTTAATTGCTTTTTGCGCCGTAGAGAGGTAGTAGCATTTTAGAAACAAAACGAACAGAATGGCCTCTTTTGCACGCGTCCATTCTCTAGCAGTCCTGTCTAGTGTATTGACACAAAAGCCAACCCTCTACAGTCGAGGCCCACAGACTGTTCCGAAGTTTACCTTGGCCACTTTATATACCCTGGTTCATCCCAGTGACAACCCGTCGTCCTCTATGCACACGATGATCCAGTTTATTCCGTCCCATGCACGCCTCTCATCCTTCTGAATATTCAGGCCCAGATACCCCAAAGCCTCTTTCACTCCGTCCTACCATCTCGTTTTCTGTCTCCCCCTCTCTTTTGTTCCCTCCACTTTTGACAAGAGTGTCCTCAGAGCCAGTCTTTCTTTGTTCATCCTCTCCCTATGTCCAAAGCACGTGCACAAATGATTGATGGTCATAAG
The DNA here is from genome assembly GCA_038088735.1 of Panulirus argus. NCBI lineage: Eukaryota > Metazoa > Arthropoda > Malacostraca > Decapoda > Palinuridae > Panulirus > Panulirus argus. Next base: position 5,352 of record JAYMFT010134322.1, read on the forward strand.
AATGATAAAAACAGTCGTAATTATAATAGTAATGAGCAACTACCACCATCATCATTATCGTTATTATTATCATCATTATCACTATTACTATTATAATTATTTTTGTTGTTGTAGTTATAATAGGGATGACAAGTAAAGGTATATTGAATTATCTACAACCAAAGACTCAAAGAAAATAGAAAATATGTTCAATATAAGCATTTGGGAGAACATAAAAGCGGAGTCTGGTATTAAGCAGTCCTCATGCATGTACACGGGTGGAAGTCAGCCGTTGCTGACGTTCACTGTGGTTGGGACGAGGCCATTTTTGTAAGCCACACTTGAGTTGGGTCTGGACGAGCGGCGGTGAAGCCACACGCCAACTCATCAGCGAGGGATCTAGGTTGGAAGGAGACGACGGTGGTGAGCGAGGCGCTGGACCTTCTTACCCCGACCGTCAGAACAGGTTCAAGGAATGGTTGAATAGAGTTGGGAGGACCAGTGCGTTAAGCGCCTCTTGGGAGAGGGCATAAAAGGGATCAAGGACGATCTTGCATGGCCTTTTCCACACCTCTTCTAGGAATCCCTGTCGAATGGTAGACAAGGAAGGAGACCAAGCGGTCGAGTCATAGGTGAGTTTCCAAGAAAACGCAATAGTTTTTGGGTGTTCTTGAGTTCAGATGCAGGGATTCCAAGCGTCTTGAACTGATGATGAACGATGCAGAGCCGATAGCTGGAAGATTTTGTGATGGAGCTGAAACCATCCTTCAAGCTTAGCTTTGCTTTCTGAAGTGACATTGAGAGGCTTGGTGGACGGAACCAGCAGAGGAGAGGGCTGGGGCCTCGTAAGAGGTTACGGGGTGAGGACATAGTTGGAAAGAAGCCTGACATGCATGACTACCCTCTTGGTTTGGCTGATGGTAACGTCGTCGGCAGCGGTGCAATTCTGGAAGCTGTTTAGGGTTTCCTGGAAGGAGAGGACTTGTCAGTGTGTGTAAGTGTTTGATTACATGTTTGATATTATCTATGTGTACCTACAGGAGAGGCAATTCTACACTTTTGGGGTCCGTTCTTTCGGAATTCCTTTGACGTTACGAACCTACTCGAGATTTTCAGAACTTTCAGTATTCGTTGTTCTCGCATTCACATTTCTCCGTTTATCCGTGACTTAAGTACAGTAGATGTACATCCTTCTCATGTCACATTTTCTTCGCCTCTTAGATTAGCGCTGCGCCTTCCATTCGATCGATTTTCTGCGCATTACCCTCCTCACAAGATAATATATACCTTGTAAATCACACACAGAATTGAGTTTTCGAGTAGTGAGCTCTCCACAACGTCCTTCTCTTCTACTAACACGTCGTCAGCCTTAGGTTTAAAGATTGGTAACATGGATGCATAAAGGTTATTTTCATCCATTGCTGATAAGTCACTATTGGCTTTGTGTGTATCTACAGTATACCCGTCTCTGTCTCGTGATTTCATTGACTGTGTGGGAATCCCTATTAAGTATACAGTCTCCGAGCTGGCATGTTGGGAGAGCTGAAAGGGTGGGGAGGATTGGTGGGTTGGGAAGACCTGACACGGTGGGGAGAGCTGGTAGGGTGAGGAGGGCTAGCAGGATGGGGAGAGGAGTAAAGGAGACAGCACTACAGGTCTGGCCACAGGTCTTGCTACAGGTCTGGCCACAGGTCTTGCTACAGGTCTGGCCACAGGTCTTGCTACATGTTTGATCACAGAGCTTGCTACAGGCCTGGCCACAGATCTTGCTATAGGCCTGGCCACAGATCTTGCTACAGGCCTGGCCACAGATCTTGCAGCCAGTCTGGCTATGGTATACGCTAAAGGTCTAAGAACAGGTGCTGCTATATGTCTGGCCACGTTTCTGGCGCTACACCTCCCCTTCAACTTGCTATCTCGTAAGAGACCACTTTTGTCTTCAGCGTCCATCTTGTTTGTTTCCACCTGGAGTTGGCCCTTCAGTCTGAGAGATCCATACGATTATGATAGTGGCTGTTGACTCTTTACAAGGCCCCATGAGCACTCGTGGAAGTAACTTAAAGGTCATAATCTTCTCTGGAAGACCCCTGGTGGCTTTGCCCTGTCCACCTGCTGTTGTGTACCGTCGCATCCCCTTCTTCTTATGGGAACAAAGGATTTGAAACTTCAGAAGGGAAGTTGCTCTCGTGAGTAGGAGAGGGCTTCTTTTGTTCTGTGGTAGTTGTATGGGTGATCTTCAGTCCCGCGGGGTGAGGGTGACAGCTGATTCAGGCGTTGTTGTGTCGCTGATGACGCTCGTGGAAAAGGGGAAGGAGTCTACCTGTCGTGAATGCTCTCTCTCTCTCTCTCTCTCTCTCTCTCTCTCTCTCTCAAAGACTGTACCTCGTGACGGAGGGCTGACAGAGATTGGAAAACTGTTTAGGCTGGGCAAAGTCGTGTATTATTAAGGTTTTTCTTTAAGGTTATGTATTCACAGGGCTAGCAGCAGAGTCCAAACCTGCTTGTTATTTAGGGTGCTGAAAGAGTTATTCGCTGAAAAACCCTGTGTGGTAAGCATAGGTTCTAACATAGTATGGAATCAGAACTGGGATTTCTTCATTATGTAGATGTATAAAAGGATCGGTATCTTTTTTTTTTTTTCCAGCCCTTAGAGAATGTTTCCAGACTTTGATGATTATCTCTCGTCTTGAAGAATGTTTCCCTCTTCAAGGAAATGTTTCCTGCCTGTAGAGAATATTGCCAGCCTTGGAAAATGTCCTTACTCCCTGGAAAATTTCCACAGCTTTCTAAAGTACGTTTTCGCGTGACGAAGAATTTTCGCAATGCCTGGAGAATGTATCCCGATCCCTAGAAAATTTTTTACAGACCATGAAAAACGTTCTCAGACCCTGGAAGATGTTTCCAGACCTTGAAGAAAGTTTCCAACCCCTGCAGAATATTCCTAGTCCATGAAGAATAGTCCTACTCCCCGGAGGAAAAATATTCCTAATACCTGCAGTGTAAATCCAGTCAGTGAAACTTTTCCAGACCCCTGGAGAACATTTCCGTCTTTTTTAGAATGTTCCAGTTCTTGGAGAATTTTCTTCTTGCTTTCAAACCCTGGAGACTATTCAACCTTTGGAAATTGTTCTCAGTGCCTGGGAAGTGTTTTCAGGTCCTGGGGAACGTTTCGTGTTCTTAGTCCCTGCAGAGTGTATTCATTCCCTTGGAATGTTTCTTGTCCCTGACGGATATTTCCATCCCCTGAAAAAATGTTCGTGGTGCCTCAAGAATGTTTACAGACATTGGAGAGTATTCCCAGCCCCTGAAGAAAGATTTCAGGCGCTTAAGACTGTTTTCAGACCCTAGAGAATATTCCCGGCCCCTGGGGTATATCCCCTGAAGGGGCTTTTCCTTTCTATCGCCAGATGTTCCACAGAGGCAACGTACTTGAAATAAACCCGAGTCGCCCCGAATCATATATACGTGATTCGTGCCATGTTCCGTACCAAATGGTTCAATGCTTGCGAAGCAAAAGTTCCATAAGATTCGCATTGTTTCCCTTGTGCTTCAGTAAACTTCTCAAGATATCCCAGAGATCTAAGATATTTCGAAGGAATGCCCTCAGAAACACTCAAAAGAAGGTTTAGACTCATGGTTGAAGACAGTTCCGGATGAACCTCGAATACATGACCACGTTTACAGGAGTACCGCAGCAGGTGAATGAAGCAGCATTATATAGCAAGCGAGACAAGTGAGGGGTCGAGGCAAGGCGGTCCAGAAAGACGTGGTTCGTCACAATGAAATTCAGAGGGTGAGCACAACGCGCTAGCCCTGCCACCATGGCAGAATCTCGACGTAGGTACTCGTAGGTAGGTGGGGACTCCAACTCCTACTTCGACTGTGCTCCTCCTGTGGTTGACTTGTGCTCTGTGCTCCGAGTTTGGCCTCTCCGTTCTCTTTTTCTTTGCCACCTGGCGTACTTACCCTGTGTCCCCATCTTTGTATCCCCCCCCCCTTTCCCCTTTGCCTTTCCTACGTCTCGTCTGTTCACCCCATGAACTCCCCCCATGAGCTACGTTTCTGTTCTAGTTCTCCTCCTGTATTCCCCACTCGCCACATTTCCTCCCTGTCAGTTGTTCTCCTGCGTTCACCAGTTACAGTAAAGCAGATGGGAACCGGCGTTAATGCTGACGTAACGTGCGAAGTACATCTTGCAATATGAAGTAAAATACGTTAAGGTTATCTTGCATTTGCAGAGAGAACAGAGATTCCCACTGGCATAAAACAGTTCAGCTTCCTCTCTGCTTTAAACTGGTTTAGCAAAGGAAAATTATCCCCAGCATTAAGAGCTCCCTAAAAGCACGGAAAATTATATTCACTAGGGGATAACTTAAGCTAATAGAGTGAAATTTGGACTGGTTGAGAAAATGGCTGAATTAGAGCCAGATTTTACCAAGACTGGGCCCGAGAGAGGAGGGTTAAGCCGGCACGGTTTTGAGAGTAGGGGAGGAGGGGGGACCCGAACACCAGTGCTGTGGAAGGGATGATATCTTAAGGAAGTCAAATGGCTGGCGAGGACCTGCTGTCTTCATGAAGCCAGCCAGCGCTCTACCATCCGTGGCTCGGGAGGCAAAAGCGCCAAAGGCCTCACTTTCTGTCTCACGGTGCCTCGGGGAGTTTGTATGTTGCCTTAACCAGCCATGTTCCCTCTCACAGCAACGGCCACCTCCTCACAACAATCACTCTCCTTTTCACAACATACGAGGTTCTTCCCTCGGTACACGCTCTTCCTTCATGACGCTCTCACGGTATCCTCCTCACACCACCTCATCTCCTTCTCTTGACACGCCTCTCACAGCATCAGATACTCTCTCCACACAACACACATCTGCCCTACGTGACAGCCTCATAGTCTTTCCTCGCAACACCGTGTCACCTTACAACCTACATAGTCACCCCTCACGCCACATTCTCCCTTGACAAGATCTGTACCTTAGTCTTCCCTCAGAGGACGATTCCTACTTAGCAACACACACACACACACACACCCCACACAAGAGAAAGGATACTTTGTCAACACACTTCGTCTCTCCTGACAATACATATAATACTTTTCCTTCGGCAGACAAGGCACTTGCCCCACGATCCTTCATCTGTGATGTCTTGCCTAAACCATAGCATGTTTGGAGTTCAGTAAGATAATTAAAACCAACCCTAACTCACGGTCATTCATTACAACATGTTATTCGTGCACAATAAACGTAGTTTTTCTTAGAAATACACGGACTGTACTTTCCTTTCACGTGATGTATATAGTCTCCTCATCAAATCGACTACTTAGACTCCCCTTACGTCATCCTTTCAGTCTTTTCTCCCAAGACCCACACCCCCTCGGTACCCATACACTCTCTCCTCACAGCATCCACGCGTTCATCTCCACCCAGTACCCTCACATCCCTCACAACAGAGAGTCTCCTCTCACAAGACCCTCACAGCACAGTCTTGCCTCACAAGACCCACATTTTTCTGTCCCCCGTCATTAAAGAGGGACCAGCCACAGTACATACCTTCCCTAATACAGTCGTAAAAATCCTCTAATCATATTTGCCGAGAGACCCTTGTCCATTATCCCGTGCCCTTCCTTTTGTACTAACGAACCAATCAGCCAGCCAGAGTTTCCTCCCTCACCCCTTTGCACCACATCTGTCTGTTCCTCCCCTTTGCACCACTGCCGTCTTGTTCCTTCCCCATGCGCCACTGTGGTCTTGTTCCTTCCCTCTGCACCGCGTCTGTCTGCACCACTTCTGTCTCCCCTTTCCCTCTGCATAATTCTCCCCCTTCGGCAACACTTCCGCCTCGCCCCCCTCCTCTCTGCACCTCTACTTTCCCTTTGCTCTATGGACTCCTCTCTGCCACTCCTCCGGCACATTCTCTTCTATTTCTCCCATTTCCAGAATTTCTCTTTTCCTACTTTCTTCATCATAGCTGTCCCTCTATCGCTTTTGCTATTTGCATTGGAATCCCTCGTCAAAAATAGGAAATTGGGGTAGGGAAAGCCTCCGAAAGAATTCCGAGACTTCAGCAAATGGCTTCCTTCCCGGGCGTACGTGGCAGTGTGTGTATAGCAGCCCCCAACACCACTCCCTCCCGCCCCCCTTTCCCCTCAGCCACAGAGGTTCCCCTCCCCCTTCCCTACCCCTTCCTCCTCCTGCTGGAGTAACCATCTCATCATACCATTACCTTCAAGACTCGAACCACATCTACCATTACGTTCCAGGTCTAGACCATCTCTACCATTGCCTCCTAAACCTAAACCATCTCAACCATTCTTATCAACGCCTCTAAGACCTGGACCATCTGTACCATTACCTCCAAGACCTGGACCATCTAGGCCATTACCTCAAAGACCTGGACCATCTAAGCCATTACCTCCAAGACCTGGACAATCTAGGCCACTACCTCCGAGACCTGGACAATCTCTACGTACTTTTAGAAAAAGATATTTAGATCATTCCATTCCGACTGCTTTTGCTAAACCTCGTCCGTCATGAAAGCGAGGCCAATACTTTTGCCAGGGTCCGTCCACCCTCCAGGTCGCCCCTCGCTCGCCCGCTCTTCCACCGTCCGATCACCCATCGTTCGTCCGTCCGCCCGTCCCTCTGCACGTCTGGGCGTCTTCCCCGAATCGGGTGGCCTCAGCAACTCCGGTATTCAATAGTCTACGGTCTTCTTCCCAGTTTTCTGTGTTCAGCTTTTTAAAGATGCGCTCCACATCCTGTTTTCTTCTCTTATTTGGCCCTTCTTCCCAGGTTGTCTTAGGGATTATTAAGTTAAAGGAAAACGGTAGACGAACATTCACACCTGCCACAGAGCAATTATTTTCTAAGATGTGGAATAATCAATTTGCTTACATGGTGCAGAAGTGAACTGGGCTTATACTGGGCTCTATCAGCCGCCCCGTCACAGCTGTGCTGAGGCAGACGCTGAAGAGCCTTTGCCAGGGCTGAGTACTCCTGGCTTTTTAAGATGCCCCAAAACGTGCCTGTGGGAAGGTGAGCGTTTTACCACCACCCACCCCCACTCCCACTACAGGGTCCTTCAGCACACACACACACACACACACACACACACACACACACACACACACACACACTACCGGCCGATGGTGGTATATATTCAGTTTTCAAAGCTAATTTTAGAGTTACTTCCTCGCACTTTGTTTACGATTCGATGACTGTTTCTCCACGCACAATATCGGCGTTCGTAAACACAGCATGATAGCGGAGAACGACAGTAAAATGGAATTGCATTGAGACGTGATGTACATAAATTCACAACAGTCGTGGTATCATGGCCGGTTTGCTGTTATTTGTTCCAGTGTTGTTCATAATAGGTAGCTGGTTGTTCATGGTTGTTATTGTGAAATCGGGCATATGGGAGACTCCTTTCTCTCAATAGTTTTTCATGGTAGTTGAGACAGCAAAGGGCAACTGAATGCCCTAATCATACCCATCCCATTAAAAAAAAAAAATATATATATATATATATATATATATATATATATATATATATATATATAGGGCGGGAGCGGGGGGCTGGAAACCCTCCCCTTCTTGTATTTAAATTTCTAAAAAGGGAAACAGAAGAAGGAGCCAG
>JAYMFT010134333.1:0-12968 GCA_038088735.1 Panulirus argus
GTATTACACGCGTCCAGGCACGTCCAGAGCTGTATTACACGCGTCCTGGAACTTCCAGCGCTGTATTACACGCGTCCAGGCACGTCCAGAGCTGTATTACACGCGTCCTGGAACTTCCAGCGCTGTATTACACGCGTCCAGGCACGTCCAGAGCTGTATTACACGCGTCCTGGAACTTCCAGCGCTGTATTACACGCGTCCCGATACCACAGACTTGCTGTTTTAATAACCTGTAGGAACTGTACATGGCATCAGACACGAGTTCATTATTATCATTATACATAAAATGCGGCGGATCTAATCATTATTTCTTTCAGCTTAACGACTACGCTGAAGCCTCGACCTGCTTGCCAAGTGGCCTGAAGGAGGAAATTATTCTCACTCACCACATCACTCTAAAGTCACCGCCAATGTTTAGATGTAATGATGTCCAAGGCGGTGCGAGTTTAAACAGTATGGCTAGACGTCTCATTAATATGGATTTTTTGCTGTCCCAAATCTTAGCTAAGTTTAGAAGATTATAAATACGTGCTCGCTAACATCACTCCCTGTTTGTTCCCACCTTACAAATTACGCTTATCATTTGTTTATAGAAATGACAGCATTGTGTTATCATAATGCATCAAACACTACTGGCTCTCTCTCCCCTAACCTTTCCACCAGAGCTCGTCTCCCGTCTCCCCGCAGCCCTCTCTCTCTCTCTCTCTCTCTCTCTCTCTCCACCGTCTTTACCTCCCTCACGCTCGAGACTCTTCGAATCCAGACGAGCAGAAATTCACTGTACATGGAGACCAGCGTTTGCAACGCTAACTGTACCAGCCACAACTGTGGGCAACTGTACGTCCAGCGCTGAATTACATGCGCCCACGTACAGATACCGCTGTGTTGACGTGTCCGGATCCATTCTGTAACGTATTACATCGAGTTTTCATGGCGGTTATATTCTACGTTGTTGCTTCCATAGTCCTGAATGGTCAGTTAAGGATGATGCCGAAGTTCACGCAAACATTCTCACTACAAGTTGAGATCGGATGTAGGGCACACGTTTTTTTTTCTGAAGGGATAGAGCCTTATATTGACCCAAATAACGTGTTTTCCTTTGTTATGATAACCGGAGATGAGCCTTGTCTCAAGGTAAAGACAGTCTTGTATTGCCCCGACGCGAGGTAAGGGGTCAGGAACGACACGATCCAGTTGGTGAATCTTCCCGTGTTACGGTAACCAGAGACGAGCCTTGTCGCAAGGTAGAGAGTCTTGTATTGGCCCGACGCCGAAGAGGGTCGCGAACGGCATAACCCATAAGAATGACAAGTGATGATGGCGTGGTGGCGCGGCGTTCCCAGCCACCGTGACTGTGGAGACCCCGAGGGGCGTGTCGGCCACGTTCTCTTGTGGACGGCGGCTCGACACTCCCGGGGCCTGCATGCCCTCCCTCCCGCCACCCAAACACCTACCCGCCACCCACGCCAGACCAGACCAACCTATCCGCCCGCCCCTCCCTCCCTCCTGCCACGCCACGCCGCGCCGCGCCGGGCCACCCTACTCAGGAACTGAGGATTTCTGACAGAACTTTGAAGTTAGGGAAGGTGAATGAAAGGGGGACCAGCTGCATTAAGAGACGTCAGCGTGCGATCGATATTTTTAACATAACATTAGTCAAGACAACTGAATATATATATATATATATATTTTTTTTTTTTTCTTTTTTTTTGCCCATACATATTAGCCTTTTCCCGCATTAGCGAGGTAGCGTTAAGAACAGAAGACTGAGCCTTAGAGGGAAAATCCTCACTTGGCCCCTTCTCTGTTACTTTTTTGGAAAAGCAGAAACTGGAGGGAAGGATTTCCGGACCCCCGCATGTTTTTTCTTTGCACAGTTCAACCATAGATGCATATTAACACCCTTCTCACATTATACTTCCAACCCTGTCCTTCCCCCTAACCTTGCTCTTGTTCTTTCCCTCCACCTTCACCTCACGTATATATACTTCCTTTGTCATCCATTCATTACCAATCCCACCTATATGCATATTCTTTCTAAGAATTCCATCAGAAATTTTCCCTCCCAGTCATATGCTTGCCCCATTTGTGCAGAATCTGTAAAATGGATTCTCAATATTAGTTTCACACATTGGCTGCCCGTATTTAACATCCTGTTTAGTTTTCCTACTCTACAACAGATCCTTGGAAAATCCATTCCAACAGCTTGAAATCTCCTTTTCAGTCATAGAATTACAGGACATAAGGTACAGACCTACATCTTCAGCTCAAGATTTTCCTCAGGCCTCCAGTCACTTCCCTAGTTAGAGTTCATTTTAAAAAATTAAGAATTCTTTTCAACATTTTCACAAAAATGAAATGTGTGGACATTTCTGAATGTCTTGCTCATTCCCGAGCTTGTTCTTGTTTACCTTTCATATCCTTTTCTTTGCATGCCTCTTAATTAACACTAAATTCATCAGTGCCCAGTGACTTTCAACCCCACTCACTCATATAGCCATGTGTATGTGCTAGTCCTCAATCAGCACAAAATAAAATCTTCCTCATTTTCATTATATGTGGGACCCCATCCCCCCCCATCCCTTAATTACCAAATCACCAACTCTTGCATTCAGAACCCTACATTAAAACTACCAAAGTACTCTACTCATCCAAAAAAGCAATTCTTTCTTTTTCAGTCCTCTAGTTACCAGGAGTATAAATACTGATAGTCGCCCACATCTTGAAGTCTACTTTCATTATGATCCACATAAAACTTGAACTCACTTCCTTATACCCATTAACACAGTCCCACAGCTCATCAGGAAGGCCACTCCCTTCTTTGCTGTTGCCTTTGCATTAATTCCATACTTTACCTCCAAGTACTCCCAAACCATTTATCCCCCTTCCTCTTGAGCTTAGTTTCATTCATAGCTTGAAGATCTAGGTTCCTCTCATGAAACATAGCACATTTCTCCTATCTTCTCATTCTCATTGTATCAATGCATATTCATACACTCTAGCCAGAGCCCTGAGGAGAAATTCTTCCTCTTCTGTTCCTGTTTTTGTAAGTAACAAAAGAAGTAGGGGAGATTTTCTGGCCCCACCTAAACCTGCCTTTGACACACACAAGATATCCCCTGCCCCATGCATTTTATTTAATTGCCTGCATGAGTAACTTTTCTTTTTCCAACTCAGGGGGTTGTGGAATGTACCATACATCTCAGGTTGCTACTTGCTGCGGCGCTCAATGTTTGATGGCCTGAAAGTGCAATCCTTATTCATTAGGAACATCTTAGATCCTGACATGGCATTCTGTGAGAATCTACGAGAGAAGGTGGGCCATGTCACAAAAGTAACATTTTTTGATACAGTATTTCATTGTTCTTGTTGGATGTTTCTTAGTTAGTGGCTCAAAGTTTTCAAACAACTTTGTTTTCATAATTTTTAAGTATTGTGGTAAGAAGGCGTTTAGTTTATGGTGCAATAGTAGGGCAAGAAGACACTTATATTTACTACCTTGTTTTGCCATCAGTGGTTTATGCACCAGCAGATGTATAGGAGAATCAAACATCAGCTTTTTTAATATTATAGCTAGAAAATGTACCTCAGCTAGGAAGGATGAAATGATTAAAGCAGTACTGATAGGTTGTGTTATGTAAGGAAAGAATGAGAATGGAGAAAAAGTTAAATTTATTTATTTGATGTGTTCTCAATTCTCATACCTTTACCTTTTTATGGGATTCAGCCTTTGTTTGTGTATAAATACATATCCATCCCCTGACGTACATCTCCTTCTCCTTATTTCTTCAGGAACTACTTTTACAGTAGGCCTTTGCTTTAATACGTTTTGACTGCCAGGAACTATTATCAGTACAACAACACTACCTCTGTATTTCTCATTTACAGAAATAACTTAGCAACTGTATACTTTCTCTTTCCCTATAGGAATTTCTTTAGCATTTAATTATTCTTTCTGGCTTGCAATAATGTGCTATGTTAGAAGCTGTTAATGTACCAGATAAGCCAGCAAGAACTTTTTCATTAACTTTTTTCTCTCTATTCTCTCTTCACTGCAAAATTTCATCATATTGTAACTCATCTTCATCACTTTTTCACTGTCCAGATTACTTAACAGTTTTCCCATTAGTTGATCCTTCAATCCTTCTCATTGTTTCTTCAAATTAAGAAAGACTTCCTCCATCTTAATATCTATTCATGTTTTCCATAATATTTCCTTTCTTCAGCAACCCATCTTTTTCTCCATAGGGTATTTTTATGTACGTCAGTAATCGCGTGGACTTTGGCCACCTTGTCAGTGCTGATAAATTTGACACCTCACGATTGTACAATGAATTGTGGGAAGTGTTTGAAAACCGTTGGGACTGGGAGGAACGTTATGTCCACCCAAACTACACTCATGCTTTGGCTGCAAACACTACTGTGGAAATGGTAAGAGGTTTATTTGTCATAGGCTTTTGTGAAAATATACCTATCATTCTATGTTACTGTTTCTGTTTTCCTACCCTCAGTACATGTGTCACGGACTGCTTCCTCCTTCTTTTCCTCTCTTTTTATTTCATCTTAATGAAATGAATGATTGCTCTATATTGCTTCTATATTGTTCTGCCTTGACTGCAAGATTCCTTAGCCTGGAACCATGAGTGACCTAATCTGTATTTCTTCAGCCGTGCCCAGATGTGTATTGGTTCCCTCTCTTCAAGGAACGTTATGCCCAGGAGATGATTGAGACTTTTGAAGATTATGGCGTCTGGTCAGATGGCTCCAATAATGTAAGCTATTTATTTTTAAAATTACATAAATTTCATACTAGTATCACTCTGTACACAAAAAACTTTCTATTTCTGTAGATTTATTATAGATTGTATTAAGTAAGTACTTTATTATAATCTCCTTAAAGGATCTTTTGAAGGTACATAGTACTGTATATCACTTCTGGATCTTTTTTGGTAGCCCAGTTGGATAAGATGGGAGTATATTTCTGTTTTACATTATGTGTGCTTTGCATTTTATATGATGAAGACTTCATTCACTGTGTACATTGGAAGGCTCAAAAGTTTACTCCACTTCTCATTATTGATGGCAGAATATCAGAAACACTCATTCACATAAATAAATACAGACCTTTTCTCTTGAAATCTTTTAAATCTAATAGTTAGTGAAAGTTTCAGCTATAGTCAGATGTAAGAAGATGCTTGAGTAGTTTTCATCATAACCAAGTCATTTGGTGACTGCAAGTAGCTTTCCTCTATCCAAACTATGTTAGTGGAAACATCCTTATAGACCCTCCAGTAACACTTATTATTTTTCACATATGTATACATTTTTACCTATATGTACATTATAAGTGTCTGACAAAACATGTTAGATTTAATTTTCTGAATTGTGTACAGGTGAACAAAAGTGCTGATGATCATTCATATCTGTTAAGATAATAGGCTGTGTAAATGAGTTATTTAACAGGAGCATGTAATATGACCAGATGGAATGAAGAAAGTGATGAGGGGTGTATGAGAGATTTGGTATGGCAGGGAATGCAGAGGGAATAAATTATGGAGTGGTTGTGTGGACGAAATATAATACTTTTAGGTGGTTTGTGTATGTGGAAAGAATGCAAGATAGGATAGTGCATGATAGTACGGTAAGAGGGGTTGATGTGAGAGAAAGACCACCTCTGACATGGGGAATTAGAATGGAAGAGTACTGGAGGGAGAGAAATAGGAGAATACATGGAATAGTGTATGTGAGGAAGGCATGTAAAGACAGGGACAAGTAGAAACTCTTTTTCTGTGGCCACCCTCTTGATAGGAGTCTTAATAGGGTAGATTTTCATATACTGTTTATAAAACTATATAAATGAATCTCTATCTGTTAGAGTTCGATGAGGTCACTTTTATTTAGATTGGCAAATTTGCCAGAAAGTATTGCTTTTATCATTTAGCATGTGGGTTTTCTTTATCTTTCAATAAGACAACTATATTTTATGCACAAAAATGTCCTCTACATAATGCTAAAGATAATTATCACAAATATTTCTTTACTATTTTCTAAGTCATAAGCAGTTTCCTGATTCATTACATGGGTCAGGGTACAGGATTGCAAAATTTGTCTAAGCCTTTGAATTTACTAATTTATATTGTCTTTCACACAAAATTTAGCAAAAACACACAAACATACTAAAAAAAATCTTCATGAACTACCTTGTTTGCTCTAATTTTCCCAAACAAAAATCATAACTTTTGTTTTTATGCTCTTAATACCTCAGGTAAGAATACTCAGAATGTGATTATCCATTCAGATTCCAGGTTATATAGACCAAGAACAGGGAGTCTGAAATGTATTATAATCCTCAAAAAGTAGTACAGATTAGAGAAGGAGAGGCAGGAAATTTGATTTCAAGAGAAGTTTATCACTTTCTCAAAAATTTGTAAATACTTTCCCTGTCTGTTTTCCCCCTTTCTCAATTCTCTCTATATTTCAATTAGGGCCCAGCCTTGATGTGGACTTTTGTCCATGACTGGAGGGGGAAAAAAAAAATGACCCTGCATGTGATACAGATTGAAAAAAAAAAAAAAATCATTATCTTCTTACGTACACCTTTGAACAGAGTTGCATACCCCCAGGGGTACTTGTACCCAAGTTTGGACAACACAGCTCTAGACTACCACTAACTAGTAGACATCAAATGTAGACATAAAAAATTTTAGGGAAAGTTTCTTCATCTGTGAACTGGGTTCTCAAATTAGTATGACCACTGAATGGCTAAAACTTATCAATTCTACGATTAAAGTGGCACCATAAGCACTGGTAAACATGGCTGTGAGTGCTAGCTCCCATATTTTAGATATTTTCAAGGCCAGTTGGTAGTCTGAGGTACTTAGAAACTTAACTATTTGTGCATAAGATCCCAAGGATAAGATAAGTACCATCAAGCAACTCTGGTGTTGGAGACAGCTGTTTCTAGCAGACAAAAATGAGAACCTAGGTACCCACCACACCTGGCCAGGAACAGGCCATCCCCCCAGGCCATCTGGGGATTCCCTGGTTGGAGTGACGCCATTTTGACATCATTGGTGAATCCCAATTCAAGCTGAACGAGACTCAATTGTGTGTTGGGAGACTGTCAACATTGTTTTATGAAAAATGGATAATGAACTACTGTCTGATAAAATGCCATGGAAGGATAAAGAAAAGGAGCTATACAATGAAGCTTTTCAAGACCTTGAATTGAGCAGCAATGAGTCCAATACGGAGGATGAATTGCAAGGAGAGTCAAGAGATGAGGAAACACTGGTGGTAAAAGAGGAACCTGACAGGAAAGGAAGATGTAAAAGAATGGGGGAGGCAAATACACAGGAGAAATTTAGTAAACGTCAGGGAGAGAGAGAGAGGAAGAGAGACTTAAATATGAAGGAAGATTGGTAGAATATGGAGAGGATAAAGAAAAGTAGCAGAAAAGAGGTACGGGGAAACAAGAAGAACAGAGAAAAATGTGGAAGATGAATCACGTAACTCTGAACACCCACATGGAGAAGTTAGCCATTCCAAGAAAAGACTGATTTTTCCACAGTCGTACACATTGACCTTCCTTGAGAAATTAAGATGGTCAGTACAACTCAGACTGGAGCATTGCACTTTTCTGACCCTGTTGAAAGAGGGGACACATAAGCCTTAACTTACAGTCAGGAAAGCTGAGGCTGGGGAGGCACTGATGACTACTGGATACAAAGGAATAGCGATGCTTTAACCAGATGAGAGAGAGAAATTTACTTTGGTTATAGTCTTCAGGTACCCTATCATATTGGATCCAATATTTCTATTGGATGACAAGGGATTTGTTTGGGCCAAGAGGCATTCAGTAAGGGGTGAAGAGAGAGATCAAGTCATTACTCTAATGAGAGGAGAGACTTGAGAAAGCTTTCATCAGTGGAGCCAGGTACAGGAAGGTGGCACCATATGTGGAGGAACAATAATATGTCTGAGGTGTTGCAGAAGGAGAAACAAGGCCTGAAGTTGTCAGCAGGACCCACACTGCAGGTTTTGTGGCAAGAGACATGAATTCAGCATCTGCAGGGACAAGATTAAAGCTGGAGAGAAGGTGAAGCCATGTTGTTGCAACTGTGGGAAAACTCACAATGTTGGGTCACTTGTATGTGAAATGAGACCATGTCTGAGAAATGACCAACAACGGTATTCTTCAATGAAAACTGTAGAAAGAAACTTTGGGACACCAGTAACAAGACAGCAGAATACGCATGTTGTGGAGACAACGATCCCTAATAACGCATGGCTGGAAGATTCAAGAAGGATACGGATGGTGCTTATGGCTGGAAGAGTTGCTGATAACAAGACCCACCAGGAGGATAAACAGGTGACAGGTGAGTGTTGTTGCAACCCCTCAGGTTAGTGATAAAGCTGCGCAAGACATTCTGGGAGGTGTTACACACCAAGATTAACGCTACAACTACAGTTAAGGATTTTAAAGTAAACACTAGGAATAAAAGTCATTTACATTAAAAAGAAACAAATATAAAAATTAATAATTATTTACGGGGCACAAAAAGTTACATTATCACTAATCCAGATAAGTTTTCAAACCAAGAAAATCTTTTCCTTTACACAAGCACAATAATGATAATGATTATGATAATAATAATAGTAATCCTATTCCTCTTTAACTACGGGCGATTAGATACAACAAATAAAGGCAGGGCATTTTAATGGTTATTACGCGACATGAGAAAATTACATAACTTAACTCTGCTCTCAGCTCTGAAAGAAATCAAAGACACAATACTTTTCACAGTATTTACAGGAGGAGGTAACTATACAGGGTCAGTTCTGATTGGTTAATAACAACAAATATGGAAATGAGATACTGACGTCAACCGGGCAGGCCCACATCTCGACTGTGATTGGTTAGTGGTCATCCCAAGCATTACATAAGCCAAGTACTGCATCAGACACCACACTTCTGACACAACTCAACTTGCACCTGCTGTCCTGACCTAAGGCCTAACACGCACTATTATATAACACACCACTTCACGCATGACTGCACCCACACCTAAACTGGACATGTGCTTGCTTAACAATATGAGACCTGTACAAAATAATATAATATGAAATACATTGAAACATACAATTCCGTAACACCTTCCCCCTTAAAGG
Organism: Panulirus argus; assembly: GCA_038088735.1. NCBI lineage: Eukaryota > Metazoa > Arthropoda > Malacostraca > Decapoda > Palinuridae > Panulirus > Panulirus argus. Next base: position 9,172 of record JAYMFT010134333.1, read on the forward strand.
AGAAAATTACCTGAAGTGGAATTCTTACAAAAATAGTATACTGGAGGGTCAATCTTCTCTTCATCCTCCGGCAAGAGGACAACACCAGCTCCTATATTACATGCATCTACAGTCAATTTAAATGGTTTGTGAAAATCACGATATTGCAAAATCGAAGTATTACAGTGTATGTCTTTTAACTGATGGAAGGCTGTCTCACACACATACCAAACATACTTTACATTGTTCTTTAATAAATCTGTTAAGGGAGCAAAAATTGTGTCAAAGTTAACAATAACAATACTGTAATATCCAACCATACCCACGAAACATCTCAGTTCTTTTCTAGACCGAGGGGCACATCTCTTGGGTAAAGCGTGGATCTTTACTGCTGGTGGGAAGGGGTAACTGTCCATCCTCGTTAACTCGCTGACTCGGTAGTCGATACAGAACCAAAAGGTCCCGTCTGGCTTGGGTACTAGGGTTACTGGCAAGCTACACTCCGACTGACACGGTTCAGTCAGTTTGTGTTCGAGCATGTAGGTTAGCTCCTCCTCAAGAATGATTACTCGCTGTAAACCTACCCGGCAAAGGACCTGTTCAATAGGCCGGGCATCTCCCACGTCCATATCATGACTTGTCGGTGAAGTCTGCCAAGGTGTGCTTCTGCAAACCTCTGAGTGTATAGACAGCAGGGTAGCAATCTTCACATGTTTCTTCTCCGTCATGAGTGAGAATTTCTCCTCCACCTCCTGGTCCATGCCTCTGTCAGGTTCCCAGTCTTCAGGGCACCTGTGTCTGGATCGTCCTTCTTGTCACACACAACTGCTGGAAGATAAGCGACACACACTGGCACACTCTGTTTGGCAGGGGGAGAATTATGTTTAAAATATTGTTTAGGGCCCAGCTGGGGTAATTAAGGCAACATCTTGTCGCCTGTCTCAAAGCTACTTAATCGAGACTGTTTGTCATACCAGCTCTTCATCCGGTCCTGGGTCTCTTTTAACTTCTTCCAGGACAAATCATCAGCCTCACCCACTAACTCTTGCTCGGACTCCAAACCAGCAAAGAAAGTATCATTTAGATCAACCTCACCAGTTTCATCAGAGTTGGTTATCAATCTCTCCGTCTCAACGGATTCCAATCCAGCAAGGAAGGTATCACACAGATTAACCTCACCAGTTTCATCTTCAAAAGGTATTATCAGACTCTCTGTCTCAACAGATTCAAAACCAACAAGGAAGATATCATGCAGATCAACCTCACCAGTTTCATCTTCAAAAGGTATTTTCAGACTCTGTCTTAACGGATTCCAAACCAGCAAGGGAGGTATCACACAGATCAACCTCATCAGTTTCATCCTTAGAAGGCATTTTCACTCCCTCTGTCTCAATCTTTGTCTCCTCGGATTCCAAACCAGCAAGGGAGGTATCACACAGATCAACCTAACCAGTTTCATCCTCAAGCATACGGTCTGTCTTACTAGCTGCTATAGACCTGTTACCTGCGCACTCTGGAATAACTTTGGTACTTCTCCCTCAAGTTGCTTTATCTCCATAGACTCCACCAAACTCGCAGACAACTCCGACACTGGACTCATTTTTCCTCCCGCTAGGTCATTGCCTAACACGAAGTCAACTCCCAAGACAGGCAACTTATCCACAATCCCGACAAGAGGAAGTCCCATGAAGAGATCTGTTTCCACACACACACACACACACACTAGCTAGTGGAACTGCCTTGAGCCTCCACAGCCCATCTATCAAGACTTGTTGTTCAGACTCTCCCACAGGCACCAAACCTTCTAACGTCTGAGACTGCAGTGCACCAGAATCATGCATTATGGTCACCTCCTTTCGTACACCACAACTAGAGACATAACCCTTAGATAGAAACGCTTTGTAGTTCCCCTTAAACTAATCCTCACCTACATGATAATTACTACTGCCATTTTAAAACTCCCACTATCACAGTGAGAAGAGTTAGACAATATTACATTACTAGGTGGGTCTAAGACTGAGAAAATTCAGCCTGGTCCACGACTCCCTCGCCTGATATCCAACTTTGCTACAACAATAACACGATCTAACCTCCTTGAGGTTGTTAGTCTTACTTTGATATTCATAAAGCAAGTGGATGGATTCTGGTGGGGTTACATAATTATCATATTTTCTCTCGACATTGAAATATTTTGGAGCTCTCTCTGTACCAATTTTGTGAGTCAACGAATATTGATCAGCAAGAAAGCCAGCCTTGTCAACAAAAATCACTTCCCTTTCCAACAAATAATTAAAAACTTCAGGGGACACACTGCGCTTACATTCCTCAAGTAACATTACTTCTCTAAGACTTTTGAATTCGTAAACTTTCTTGGAACATAGCCACTGCGTTAATAAATCGCCCTTTACTCAAAAATATTCTACACAGGCCTGGTCAGGGTTCTTACGCTTATTTCTAAACTTGCATCTGTAAGCTTCCAGAATTAATTCATAAGCTTTCAGCACAACATCCTTTACTACTTCATAATCAGCACACTGGTCACTAGACAATGCTGCGTATGCACTCTGATCCTTAGTAACAGTTTGTAGCAAAATCAACCAAAACTTCTTGAGCCAAAAGAGATTATCGGCCACATTTTCACGCATCCGGAAAAATTTTGTTATGTCATCATCACAGAACTTTGGTACAAATCTTACTTGTTTCGTAAAATCAAACTCTGGTATTGGCTTTGACTCAACCTGTTGTAGTCTCTCTTGTTCCACAGCTAGCCTAGCTTGTTCAAGCCTAGTATCTCCCATTCATGCATTTATCCTAGCTTGTTCAGTCTGTGCCTGAGTGGTAAGTCTAGTCTGTTCAGTCTGTTCCTTCTGCGCCTGTGCATTAAGTATAGTTTGTTCAGTCTGTTCCTTCTGTGCCTGAAGCCTAGCTTGTTCACTCTGAGCATTAAGTCTAGCCTTTTCAGTCTGTGCATGTGCGTTAAGTCTTGCAATTTCTAGCTGGAACTGCAAGTATTCAGGGTTAACATTAAAACCACTAGGAGGTTGGGCTTGGGCTAAAACTTCTGCTGACCTTGATAGTGGAATGGTATAAACACTTTTTCCAACATCAGAATCAGTTCCCTCTTCTCCAATCTCAGGCTTAGTACTTCCTAACTCCTCACCAACAATCTTATTTATAACCAAAGCCTCCAACTCTATGAGAACTCCTGCATACTCCAACCCTATCTGCAACAAGCTTCAACTTGTAAACTGTTAAAGATTTAATGACACTTGGAGAAGGCTCAGACTGACAAAAATCAACCATGTCAGCATCACTGATGAACGACATTATTAACTAAGATTAACTAATCAAGGAAGAGACTTTGTAGATAAGAAAAATGCTGGCACAAGGTCACCAATTTCTTGTTACACACCATGGTTAACGCTACACTAAAGTTAAGGATTTTAAAGTAAATACCAGGATTAAGTTATTTACTTTAAAAAGAAACAAATACAAAAATTAATAATTACTTATAGGGCACAAAAAGTTATGTTATCAATAATCCAGATAAGTTTTCAAACCAAGAAAATCTCTTCCTTTACACAAGCACAATAATGATAATGATAATAAAAATAATAATCCTATTCCTCTTTAACTATGGGCGATTAGATACAACAAATAAATGCAGGGAGCTTCAATGGTTATTACACAACAAGACAACTCAACTTTAGGGAGAATAAAAAGATGTTTTGGAAGGAGGTAAATAATGTCCGTAAGACATGAGAACAAATGGGAACGTTGGGGGTGGTGGTGGTGGTGGTTGGGGGGGGGGGGGGGGG